>JAJJMB010007130.1:5837185-6035632 GCA_023531105.1 Papaver atlanticum
ATCTACTTTTGGCAAAGAATAAGAGTCCATATTTTTTAATATTTGAGTTATAATTGATTAGAATTATTATTTGAATCACATGAATGAAATTGGGTGGAATCCTGAGTCCCAGTAACTCTCGCACCCTTTGTAATATTTTTGTATATATTTTTATTAAATTTAAAAACTCGAATCTTCACAAGTCCGAGAGTTTGAACTCATTTACTACAACTTTAAAATCACATCAATTTACGGGTTGTCATTTTTGATGAGACAATCTTCCCGTCGTTAGGGGAGGTAATAAAAAGTATTTTCTAAGGGAATGACTGGAATTTTCGTGGTGTGTTCCCACTGTGTTTCATATTGATTCTAGTACTCCACAAATGTAAATGTGAAGTGACAAAGAATAATCGATTTTCAGAATGTACACTGATGTCGCTAAAGTGATGAGATCGCACATACCAGCTTCAAACCTACCTGCAAGGTTACGAATCCTCAATAAGGGATATACACCATAGACTAAAGTGTTGCAACTACACATAGTGGAAGTGTGGTTGAGGCCGTGGCTCCATAAAGGAAGATGGAGAGACCACTAGGTTCGATCAATGCTCACCTAGAATCAAAACTGGAGGACGCTCAGAAGTTTAATGATTCCAGAGAACAATGAAATCCTAAAGGATTATAAGAACACACACGAGTCAATGGAAAGATCGTGCGAGCATATTAATGATTATTTTTATATATAGTTGTTCAAGTAAATAGAGCAGTATGAGATCGAACCATGCTTTTTATTATTTAATGTCAACAAAGAGCATATTCGGCCTACACAATCCAGGTAGAACTTGGTTCTTTGACAAATATACAGGTATTTTGTGTGGTAGTGCTAACCAACCAAGTGTAAAGCCTATGGGACATACATGATTATTTCTCATAAAGCACAGTGGGAAGAATGAAGTCTTAAAGTATAAAGACTCGCCTTGTGGCGCGAGGTTTCTCACAAAGCCCTGAAATTGTTTTGTAATGAACTTCAGAGTGTTCGGCTACTCAGTTAGTTGGGTAATTTCAAAAGGACTTGAAATGCAGCATATGTATGTGGTTGTTACATATCTCTGAAAGAATACAGAGATAGAAGATATTTACAAAAGTACTTGATAGCCTTTTGTTACCCAAATGACTCTAAACCACATAGTGCATTTACAGTTAGATAGAACGCTCACTTATAGTAAGTTATTTTTACTTGCGTATTCACAATACAGTTCCTGATTTGGAATTGTAGCTACGTATGTCGATGGTACAGACATGATGGGTACTCTTGATGTAATAAGAGACCTTAAAAGCTATTGAAATCCGAATTTGAGATTAAAAATTTGGGGAAAGCTCGACCGAATACTGAGCTTGTGGTATATCATTCCACCAATTTGCATATGTATAAAGTTGTCAGGCAATTTAATAAAGACATGCATCCTGATAGCACTCCCATGATTAGTGGAGGTTCAAATGTAAGTAAGTGACCATTTCGTCTAAAGGAAGATGACGAAGATGTGTTGGGGATGAAATTCTCGTATCTAAGTACAATATACGCATTGTTGTACTTAGTATAGTAATATACTCGATTAAATTTTACATCCTCATCGAACTTGTTAGCTAGATATAGCTCAGCGCCAACGCAACGTCATTGGAATGGTACAATGAATGTAATCATGTACTTAAAAGTAACCATTGACATGAGTTTGTTTTATCCCAGCAAAGACATAAAAATGAATGCTAAAGGAACTGCAATCCAAAGGTTGTTGATTATGAAGGAACAATAATCTCTTCTCCAACGAAAGTAATCAAGGGGGGATATGGTAGACTATTTTCTAAGTCATTACCGTTATTCAATTTCGAAAAGTACATGACTAAAGAAACTGTCTGGAACAACTCTGAAAGTAATCAGGGGGAGATGCCGACATCAAGGGGGGGATCCAAGGATATGATGTCGACATATTTTACTTCGAAATTGAAGCTGTGTTGTACTCTTTTTCCCTTCGATTGAGAATAGTTTTTCCCAAAGGGTTTTGTTACTCGACAAGGTTTTTAGCGAGACAACACTAAAAACATCAAGTATGTTGAATGTTGAAGACATAAAGATCGCGTTGATATTACTGAAAATATCTGAATCAAAGAAATGAAACGCGATATTCTATTAAGCAACGTAACTTCCAGAATCACAAACATGGTCTTATAAACATTCAAGTCACCAAAGTAAAGTGTGATAAACTCCTTCTGACTGCATTAGACTAATGAAAATTGTCTGACATCAGGGGGAGCATCTAATGGTGTGTTGAACTATTTTCCTTCACCGAGGTTACTTTTTCCCACATGGTTTTGTTACTCGACAAGTTTTTTAATGAGACAACAACAAACACCGGGAATGTAATTTCCCAACTAAGGCTATTGTCTTTCCCACGAGGATTTTCTGCCTTAAGAGTTGTGAAGAAACTAGTCAATTTCAACGGAGCAAAGTGATCATCTGCAATGGATCACCTTTACTTGCATCTGTCACGTTGTACTCTTTTCTCTCCGTCAAGGTTTTATTCCACTGGGTTTTCCTTGTCAAGGTTTTAGTGAGGCAACATATTGGAGTCCAACTATGTTCTAAGTTTGCTTAATATTGTACTCTTTTTCTTTAGTTCAGGTTTTGTCCCTCTGGGTTTTCGTGACGAAGTTTTAACGAGGCAATTAACTTAAACTCGTCGATCTTTGAAGATCGTATTGCATGTGATGAACTACATGTAAAGTACGAGACAACATGTGAAGAGATGTACCAAGGTTTTATCCCACTGGGTTTTTCCTTGTCAAAGTTTTAGTAAGGCAATTGATTTCGGCACAAGTCATCAAGGAGACAACGACATTTGAAGAACTACATTCGAAGCACTATATGTGAAGCACTACATCCAGAGTTCCATTGTTGAACCGCACAAGGGGGAGTGTTATAGGGCCTATGGCCCATGGATGTGCGGTCCATTAGATGACTAGGTTTTCCCTTACATGTATATAAAGAACATTATGTGTATGTAATATATGATGCCTCTTTATCAATAAGAAGTTCTTCTCCTTCTCTAATTGTTACTCCAACAGTTACATTTAATTATAAATAATTGGGATTATGTGTAGCTAAAAATAAATAAATAAAATACATGCATACTATAAGTAAGTTTCCAACATAAAAAAAGAAATCTAAAATTTATCGAGTCAATGAAAGGAAGAAAAAAACAACTAAATAATATAACGTTATGAGAAGATTTATTATGTTAATTACATTTTGGAAAGATCATGTTTCATCATTTATATACCTAATTAATTACGTTTTATATACCATAAATTAATATATGCCGTGACTATTAGCTCTTTCGAAATATATCTAAGTAAAATTGAATGTGTATAGCGAGCACATAACGTTGCCTGGATCAGGGGTAGCAGACACCTACCAAAGTTATTTCTTTCTGCCTGAGTGCGTAGGTTCGAGTCCCAAACCTTGCACATTATTGTCTAAATAAACTTACACAACTAATACTACTCTACTATACAGGCCATAGCAGCCTGAAAGGCCGAAAAGTTAAGCCCAGCCTGGGCCTGGCCAGGCTATAGCCTGTTTATACAGGCCAGGCCGGATCAGGCCCAGGCTGGCTTGGCCTCTTTGACACCTCTAAATATAGTTAGGAATTGTTTAGAGCTGTGATGTATCCAAGAATCGAACCCAGGACCTTGGTGCGGTAATAGAGATATCTACCCTATCCGAGTGAGGAGCGAAATGTACCGGATCTAGCGGTGCAATTTGGATCGGGAGATAAGGCATTAAATGTCACTGACAGAACACGCGTGGGAGCAGAAGGGTCAATTCATGGTGGGTCCAAAGACAGAAGGTTGGCAGGCTCGGATTTTGGATGGATCACTCATATCGGACAGTAGTGTAATACAAGATATATCTTTCGGGTGGAAGTAAGATCAAACGATACGCATCGGGGGATCCACCAGAAGTCACCCGAAGGGAAGGGATTATCAATGTGGATAGTGTAGTCTAACATTATAGTCTTTTTGTATAAACATCTCTACCTATAAATACCACTTGATATGTAGAGATAGAAGCAGATTATGTAAGTAAGTGAGCAAGGAAAGAAGTATTGCATATTGAGTGTTCTACTAAGCCTTACCACCATTGTAACCTTGAAGAGAGTAATAAGTTTCATCATTTCACCCAGTGGGTGTAGGTAATCATGACGAACCACGTATATCTTATGTTCTTGTGCATCTCTTTACTTACTTATCTTGCATTACTTCAACTTGAATGTTAGATGTAGGATGTATAACTTTCTACAACTACATTTTGACGCCGACTAAGGGGACGAGTAACATCTTTTAGATACCTTGAAAGAATCTTTATATGAGTAGTATCTTGAAGCTCTTAATCGTTTATGACGATAGTTGAAGCTAAAGAAGATCTCTCATAATTGTTCTTGATTGATTTGATAGGATTGTAAAAAAAATTGGTCTTAAGCGTTTCAAAATTTTCAACATACAATGGTTTTCTTTTTCTTGCGGAGATAGGAGAAAAATTTCTTAGATGAGGTATTAAAAAGTTCAATGGATTCTTGGCAGCGCACGAGTTGTCGGAAATATCTTCAAAGCTCCTAATTAAGTTAACATCCATGATGTTTAGTTCATGCTAGAAGAAACTTCATCTCACCAAGATCATTAGAACTTAAGCTCCATAATCTATTTTTGGAAAATCAGGAGCCATTATCTCGTTAAAATAGAAATCTCGGACCATGTTGTAAGCCTCGGTGACTCGGTCCAATATAATGGATCAGAGATCTGAGAACATCAGTAATTATTCGGTTTTGAAAACTGACAAAGGCGTTTTAGTTTCATGAATGAATATTGAGATATAGTGGAAAGTCAAAGTTCCAGGGGAAGACTATCCTTACTGAACGCATATGAAAACCATTGATAAAAAAGTTAGATGTCATGTTTTTCAAAAAATCACAACCTCAGTAACTCCAACACAAACATGGTGGTTTCTTCATAAGAGCTGATCTCAATAAAGGGAAAGCAACGTTTTTCAAAACAAGGGGTACTTTTGTACGGAAAAAGGGAGTGATCTGGCTAAAGAATGTTAGGACAAACAATGGTTAATGCGTAGTGAAAGTACAAAACATATCCTTTTGTCCTTTTTATGAAAATATTTTAAGAGTCAAACAGATGAATTTGCTGACCTCAGCATGACAAAACTAAGAGATTCGTACTCGAATAAAAGGACTGTCAGACCCTGGAAAAAGTTTATTTTCAAAACAGATCAAAGTGGGTGTTGTCTACTTTTGGATGTAGGTAAATTTATCGGAGTGGAGAATAGGTGAGACCCGATGACAATTTCCTAGGGAACAGTTAGGATTCTGCGAAACCGAACTGTAGCTGGGACGAGCATGCAAGAAGGAATTACAGACTCACGACAAGAGAGCAGTCAGAGACAGCGACCCGACAAAGTCACGACACCTGCAGCGGGACACCAGTCGATGAAGACGTTAACCTAGGCCAGGACGATGATGACACTCTCCTATGACATATCGAACCAAGCCAGAGGAAACCATAGAATTTGATAGATGGGTTAACTGGATCAGACACAGTGGAAGATGAAGAATTTTTATTGGCACAAGAAGAACGACGACAAGCAAGATTACACGCTGAGCATCAGGCAACTGTTGATCGAGAAGAAGAGCGACTTAAACATATTCGGCTAGGAAAGAGACGAGCAGCACAAACAGCATAGGTGGCACCAGCTAAAACAGGGTAATCACCCAAATGATCCGTCCATCCATGAAAGCACAGACCCAACCTTGGTAGAAATCTTGGAAAATCAAAGGAGGCAAGATGCAATCATGAGGGAATTACAACGGAGTAATCAAGAACTTGAGCATAATAAATTCTGATTTCGGCACGAAGAAAGAACGCGGGGATCCTCCAACAAGGGAGAGTCTAGCGGTAACACTATGACCTAAGCGAAATACACTCATGATCCACCTCGGCAATAGAGAGCTACACCCGATCCGGCACGTGATCTAACGACGCGATACAGACTACCCAATAACTCGACATCAGAAGATAAGCCATCTCGACAAAACCAGAGACCAGACATGGCCACTGAAGAAAAGCTCATGCAACTCGAAGAGATAGTCAGAAAATTGACGGGAGATGGAGAAGGTGATAAACTTGCTGAGGTAATCAACGAAGTAGAAAAGACTCCTTTCACTAGATATTGGAGCAAGCACCTTTCTCGCCCAAGTGCACTCTCCCTTCCTTGCCATGCGATTCGACGGAACATGGGATGTCGTAGAACATGTCAAAATGTACATGATGTCACTCCTACAATGGAAGAGTAACGGCATAGTTATGTGCAAGTTCTTTCTTGCGAGTTTAGAAGGTGAGGCAAAAAATTGGTTTTATGCCCTACCTGAAGGATCCATCGGGAGTTATCCCGTGTTGGTAGAGACATTCCTTGAAACCTACATGCATAACAGCATAGCTAGTGAAAACGCGGGGGTACAACAACCACACCCAACTATTCGTTTAGCAATCTGAGAGGACTTACTCCAATATACTTTCTCGAGAATCAACTAGACAGTCAAACTCAATCTAGAGAAAAGTATATACAAGAGTTTATATCTTTATCTCTTAATTCAATCTGCAATCATCAAATAGAAATTTGCGAGCCCGATTGAATATAAGAGAAGTAACTTGAACGGTACCAAAGACCAATGTTCGAGGAACAATCAATTTCAATCAACAACCAAAGGTTGGATTTCCTAATTGATCGATACAACGCACAACTTGTGATATTTCAATTATATAACAAAATATAATGCGGAAAAGAAATAACACAGACACCATAATTTTGTTAACGAGGAAAACCGCAAATGCATAAAACCCCCGGGACCTACTCCAGCTTTGAACACCACACTGTATTAAGCCGCTACAGACACTAGCCTACTACCAATGAACTTCGGACTGGACTGTAGTGGAACCCTAATCAATCTCACACTGATTCAAGGTACAGTTGCGTTCCTTACGTCTCTGATCCCAGCAGGATACTACGCACTTGATTCCCTTAGCTGATCTCACCCACAACCAAGAGTTGTTATGATCCAAAGTCGAAGACTTGATAAACAAATCTGTCTCACACAGAAAAGACTATTGGAACAGATAAATCTGTCTCCCACAGAAATACCTATGAGTTTTTGTTCCGTCTTTTGATAAATCAAGGTGAACAGGAACCAATTGATAAACCGGTCTTATATTCCAAAAAAACAGCCTAGTATTAACAATCACCCCACAATAATCTTAATCGATTAACGAAACAAGATATTGTGGAATCACAAACGATGAGACGAAGGTGTTTGTGACTACTTTTCTTGCCTATCAGAGATATTAATCTCAAGCCAATCTTGTGGTTGCACTCAATCGCAATAGAAACAGCAAGATCAGATCACGCAACTACAGAGAAAATAGTTGGGTCTGGCTTCACAATCCCAATGAATTCTTTAAGTCGTTAACCTACAGGGTCTCATGAGAAACCTAAGGTTAAAGGAGAATCGACTCTAGATTATACAACTAGTAACACACAGAAGTGTGGGGATTAGGTTTCCCAGTTGCTAGAGTTCTCCTTTATATAGTTTTCAAATCAGGGTATGCAATCTAAGTTACCTTGGTAACAAAGCATTCAATATTCACCGTTAGATGAGAAACCTGATTCAACCAAGCTAATATCTTTCAACCGTTAGATCGAACTTAGCTTGTTACACACAAATGAAATGTACCCTCATTTAGGTTTATGTAACCGTACCTAAACGTGTACACCATGTTGACTCAACAATAGTTAACCGAGGTTAGCCATATGATCACTCTCATATCAACCTTGTTCATCTTAACAATAACTAGTTCAAATGACTCAACTGAAACTAGTTAAAGAGTTGTTCAATTGCTATATTCTCATAGAAGTATACAAGAACACAATTGAAGCAAAATCGGTTTGATTCACTCGAATCAATTCATGAAAATTATAGCCACGGTTTGCAAAGATTGCATTCCTTATTATATTAATGTTTAAGTTCATGTACACAACCGATTTTATAACTTTAACCTTCAAGTATGCAAACGGGTACGCATACTTGAAATACCCTGACCAAGATTGGGTTTCGCCAGTACACAACCAGGTACGCATACTTCCAATCCCAGCAGAAATATTCGGACATGAACCTTACGCCAGTACACGAACGGGTGCGCATACTTAGATTCCCGAATTTCTCAAGCCAACAGGTACGCGTACGGGTACGCATACTATGGTTCCCAAACATGGATTACATATGTGCAAGAGTACACAACATGTCATATCCAATAATGGTTAAGTGTTCTAAACTCTTATTTCAATCATTGAAACTTTCTTAGAGGATGACAATAGCCGTTTTCACACACTATTAACATCAAAGCAATTTTCAAGTTATTGAAATAATCATAACGAAACATTCCAAGTCTACACCAAATGATTGTATCACACAAACCATGTAAGATATTACTCGGCAATTTTCACATGATCATCTTTTGACTTGCGTCAATAATATAAGATGAACTTGGTCGAAGCGAAAGATTGCCAACACATATTCCGAGAAATATGTAAGCGAGTTAAACTCAGCTCGAAATCTCAAATGTGTATAATAGAAAACTATATCGTAATACGTCTTATGTCTCAATATAGGAGATAGAGTAGAAATAGACTTTCCAAGTGATAGATGAGTTTCAGTCTCCACATACCTTTTGTTGATGAAGTTCCACAAGCTCTCCTTAGTAGTTCTTCGTCTTCAAATAATTAACGTCGTGAAGTCTAAGGATCAACTACACAATCTATGTCCTAGTCCGAGACATCTATAAGTAGACTAGAAATCAAGACTTACAGTTTTGATCACTAACATTGACAAGCATGCTTGAGATAGCAACGCATGTGAGTTTGACCGAGCAGTGCTCTAACAGCTAGGCCTAGACTCAACAAATTGTTCATTTTGACCAGGAGATTTGGAGAACCATTGAGGTCCTTAACTAACAAATGGATAAAAATATGCATCGAGATCGGAAAGGTTCCAGATGACCAACAGATATTTGGATTCGAAAATTCCCTCGGTAAAAAGGATCCCATTTGGGTGGCAATGTATACCGAGAAACCGAAAACTTTGAAGGATATGAGGAAAATGCAGAAGCATTACATTGCTCTTGAAGAAATACAAGAAGGAGTGCATGATAAAAGTGTTCAAGAATCAAGTAAAGCAACTGAAACAGTCCAGAAAGAAGTAGCAAAATGACCCGAGAAGAGATCGGGATCTCAAGGCAGAGGCCCGGGGAAGAAAGAATGCGTATAAAAAGGAAAAAAGCCTCTCTACAAGCCGAAGGTGTACACACCGCTGAATGCGCCTTTAGAGGAAATTTTCAAGGAGGTGGAGAAAAGGAACGACATCTGATATCCCAAGTCCCAAGGAATACAATTTGGTGAAATGAAAAATCATCCCGAGTTTTGTAGTTACCAACAATTCCGAGGACATTCAACAAATAATTGTCGAGATGTGAAGGACATCATTCAACACCTCATTCGTGATGGCTTCTTAAAGCAATTTATAAAGCAAACGCCTCCCACGGCTGATGTGCTGGTACAACAAGTACGGATTAGCCGAGGAACACAGTTTCTCTGTAATACTATTTCACATTCAGCTCCACAGGGATTAGACCTCGGGTCGGGGATCATGACACGAATTCACAAAAGAGATAGATCGAGAAAGGAAATTTTCAGTGTATAGACATTACTGATGGAAGACTGGATGATGCAGCCGATCACGTTCTCCGCAAAGGATGTTCCTATGAATGGACAAGCACACGGAGATCCTCTTATTATCGCCTTGATGATAGAAGAATGGGGAGTAAAGAGAATACTTGTGGACAGCAGAAGTTCGGTAGAGGTTCTCTTTTATGACACCTTTAAGAGGATGCAACTATCATACGACATACTGATCCCATCAACTTATAGCATGTATGGTTTTAACGGGACGATAACAAAAACCAAAGGCGAGGTCATCTTAAGAGTCTCGGATGGGGCTGACTATTTAGATACGCTCACCACTTTTTGTGTAGTGAACGTCGTTACGCCTTATGAAGCAATCATAGGAAGGCCATGGATCGCCGGTATCAAAGGAGTCGCCTCGGCTTATCATCAAAGATTGTGGTTCCCAACCTACAAAGGGGTAGCCGAAGTTGTAGGAGATCCCCAAGCTGCTAGACACTGCATCCAGATAGACATCCAGCAAAACAAAGATAAACAGACAAGGTTACGTCGCGATAGAAACAAGGCCAAGGAAGCTAAAGCCCATCAAGAGTTGGAAAAGGTGATTTCACAAGCAGTCATGTCGTATGAAGCCGGGGAAAACAAGATATCGCATAGCAGTCAAAGGTAGCAGCACCCATCAAAGACCCGAAACCAAATTTCACTGCTCTAGAATCAACTCGAGAAGTAAATTTGGGGACGGAGAAAGAGTCGAAAGTCGTGAAGATAGGGTCGTTGTTATCGGGGGAAGAGGCGAGCCGATTGGAAAGTCTGCTAAAAGAGTATATAGATGTGTTCGCTTGGAGAATGCACGATATGGAAGGGATTGATCCTGAGATTTACTATCATCATTTAAGAATTGACCCAAAGTTCAAGCCGGTCCAACAAAAAATGAGACAGATAGCTCCCAAACTACAGGCGGCGGTGGAAGTAGAATTAAAAAATATGCAATCATCAGGAATAATACGAAAAGCACAGTACCCACTATGGATCTCAAACATGGTAATGGTACCAAAAAACAAATGTGTGGGGGGTTACGAATCTGTATCGAATTTAGCGATTTAAACAAAGCATGTCCCAAGGATAGCTTCCCACTCCCGAACATCGATCAGTTGGTAGAAGCAATCACATGGCATAAACCGATGTCACTAATGGAAGGGTACTCGGGATATAACCAAATACCTTTAGCACCCGAGGACCAGGAGAATACATCTTTCTTCAAACCTAAAGGATTGTATTGTTACACCAAGATGCCATTCAGATTGAAAAATGTATAGGCAACATACCAAAGATTGGTGGAGGATATGTTTGAAGATCGTATTCAAAAAACTATTGAGGTATATGTGGATGATATGTTAGTCAAGAGTAAAGCTCCAACGGATCATGTGGATTGACTTAAGGGACATCTTTCAGACAATGAGGAAATACAAAATGAGGGTTAACCCGTCAAAGTGCACTTTCTGGGTAACTTCGGGAAAATTCCTAGGTTACATAATCACGAGCCGAGGAATCGAGGCAGACCCTGACAAGATCATAGCAATACTGAATATGCCATCAGCTGTAACGGTCAAAGATGCGCAAATATTGAATGGGTGCTTGGCAGCTCTAAGCCGCTTCATCTCTCGATCCTCGGACAAATGCAAAGACCTCTTTGGAACTTAGCGAAATAGAGAGAAGTTCAAGTGGAGCGAGCACTACGAAGAAGCATTCCAGAAGATAAAGAAACATCTCTCCAATCTACCTATCCTACAGAAGACGGAACCAGAGGAAGTGCTCACTATTTATCTCGGGGCAACAACTTGTGCCATCTGTGATATTTTAGTTAAGAACGAGAGAGTAGAGGAAAAACCAGTGTACTTCATTAGCAAGACCATAAACTCGGAAGAGAGGAATCACACTAAGGTATAACAATTGATACTAGCCTTGGTGTTTGCAACCCAGAAGTTAAGAACTTACTTCCAGGCGCATAAAATTAGAGTACTAACCAAGTCTTCTATCTAATCGGTTCTGGACAGCTCTGCTAGATCGGGTCAGATATCTAAATGGAGCGCTCAAATAAAACAGTTTGATGTCTTCTACGAAATGAGGACTACAATCAAGGCACAAACATTAGCGGATTTCCTTGCTGACTTTCCCCTAGGCGAGGAGGAAGAAGTAGAGGATATACCTGGAATGGAGGAAGATAAAGACGACTCCCCCGGCCTTCTTGAAAACTACAGTCCGATACGATGGGATGTATTCACAGATGGGTCGTCTAACAAATATGGATCGGGACTGGGATTGGTCTTCACAACACCCGGGGGGACAAATATAGTTCATTCCTTTCTGCTAGAGTTTGAGGAAAGAAATAATGTCACTGAGTATGAAGCGGTAATACACGCTCTAAGGCTAATAATAAATCTAGGGCTTGTAGATGTCAGGTTGACAAGTGATTCGCAGCTAGTGGTACGACAAATCAGTGGAGAATACCTCACTCACGATCCGATACTTCAGAAATACCTTAAACTAGCAAAGCATTATATCAGTCAGATACCGAACATCAAGTTTATGAACATATGCAGAAAGGACAATCGGCACGCCGACGCTCTGGCATACATCGCGTCCATGTTAAAAGACCTAACTATCGAGGCCATACGAGTTGGGAGGGTCTTGGCACCGTCATACCATAAGGCGACGAAGTAGATGTTCTCGTGGCAACCAACAAAGCTGACAAATATGGACCGGGATATTGGAAAAACCAATACACCAATATCTTGAATCGGGAGAACTCCCAAGTGGACGGCCACAAGCAAACAAAATCAGGAGCAAAGTGGCAGACTATCAGCTTCGGGAGGGTATCTTGTATAGACAATCTTACCTAGGACCACTCTTGAGATGTTTGAGTAAATAAGAAGGGTATGATATCCTGAAGGAATTACATTATGGTGATGCTGGCAACCACAATTCGGGAAGAAACTTGGCGGCAAGGGAAAAAATAATGGGCTATTTCTGTCCATACGTGAACGAAGATGTGAAGTATATGGCGAAAGTGTGTGACGAGTGCTAGAAGTTAGGAAAAAAAATTCACTCTCCCTCAGTGACCCTAAATTCGGTAGTAAGTCCCTGGCCTTTCGCGAAATGGTGCGTTGATAAAGTAGGATCGTTGCACGTCGGATCGGGACAAAGAAAATATTTGATAGTTGCTACTGACTACTTCACCAAGTGGGTCGAAGCAGCTGCACTGAGACATATTCGGGATAAAGAAATTTTTCGGTTCATCTTTAAGCATATAATTTGTCGCTTCAGGATCCCAGCAGCTATCGTATCGGATAATGGTAAACATGTGCATGGGAAGAATATTGATTTGTTGTTCAACACTTATCAGATCAGAAAAAAAGCAAGGCTACTCCAATTTATCCTCAGAGTAACAACCAAGCTGAGATCACCAACAAAACAATGGCGGATAACATAAAAAAGAAATTGGATGAAGAATATGGGAAATGGTGTGAAGAGTTGCATAATGTTCTTTAGGCCTACAGAACAACAAGAAGAGAAGTTACAGGTTTTTCGCCTTTCATGCTTACCTATGGAACCGAAGCGATCCTACCGACCGAGATAATGATCCCGACAACAAGAACCGAAGCCCGGAGGAGAAACCTAACATCAGATGTGATTCTGGCCAAACTCTAGGATTTGGAAGAGACAAGGGAGATTGCTTTGAAGAGAATGGTTAAATATCAAAAAAAGATTGCAGAGAGAATATGATAAGAAAGTTCTTCCAATAGAGTTTCATCCGAGGCAATTGGTATTGAAAGAATTGGCTAAGCATGAGCGAGATACATCGGGTGGAAAATTGGCGCCTAGATAGGGTGGCCCATATACCATCTTATCAAAAGTGGGTGAGGGCGCGTACAAGCTCTTGAAGCCTGATGGCACTGAAATGGACCGTCCATGGAATGTGCGGCATCTGAAACTACATTATCCATAAGATATGAATGTACAGGTATGATATATAGTCATTTGAACTCTATAACATCCACGAGAGATGAGAGAGGTGACTTAGGTGATTAGAATGGTCATTCGTACTCGGGGCGTTGGCAGTGTGCAAGTACCGAGGTGACTTACACTCGAGTGGTCGTTTGGACTCGGGGCGTTAGCAGTGTGCAAGTGCCGAGGCAACTGACACTCAACGGACTATTCGTACTCGGGGCGTTGGCAGTGTGCAAGTGCCGAGGTAGTCTAAGGGTTCTGGTGGTTGGAACCCACAACTAAGGGGTTACCAAGACATGAGTTTCTTGGTAATCGAGCGGCTCAGATTTGCACTAAGAGCTACTCCTATCGATGATAATGAGACAAATTACTTGAACCCAGATAGTGAAAATGAGCTGGTGTTCTTAGTGACTCAATTCTACCAAAGACCCTAAAAACTCAAGCTTAACCTCAATTCCCCCTCTCCTTTCGATATTAAGATGCGGTAGGGTAGCAAGTGGGAGTGAAATTCACCTCTTCCTACTGTGCTTATGCTCTGTGTATGTCATTAAAAAAAAAAATTTGAAGCATAGCAAGAGATTAAAAAAGAACTTTTAAGCATAGGAAGAGATAAATCTTCCTAAATGATAATCAATTGAGTCGATGTTTACATAACACCCAAATTATATTTAGAAACTGATGCAACAATTAGGCATCAAAATTGTTGCAACACAAAGTCACAATCTGACACAAACAAATTGACGCAACAGAGGTAAAAACGCAACCAAGGTAAAAAAAAAAAAAAAAAAAAAGTAAATGCCATGAGGACTTTCTATGGGGTACCGCTTTTGGGTATTTCATATTTGAATAATACTCTAATGCGGCTCCCAAATGTTCAATTACCAGAATGCGGTTCGGATTTGGCTAGCCTTGCCCGACGTTCAGTGGAGAGAACCTTAGCAAAATGAATTAGGGCATCTCCATTGGTGCCCGCTCCTTCAACCACCTCAGACATTCCAGTATCTAAGTTAACCCTAGACAAGCCATTCTTCAGCTGAGCTTCGCCTATCTTAATCAAATTTCGCATATTCTCCTCTGTTGATATGTCCACTGATGAGGTGTTTCCTACTAAGTCATCTGTCTAAGTATTCATAACGAGTAAACAAGAAATCAGTGTGGATTGTGTTTATACGACAAAACATTACCTAACAAGATAGAAAAGAGAATAATTGGGAAACCGCACATTAGATTGAAGATAATGTACCTGAACGCGTAGGTAGTTTTCCTGGCTTTGGAGTGCATTGAAGAGAGTGGAAACATGAATATCAACCATATCTCCACTTGCTTGGGTGAAAGCATCAATTAGAGGAACATTACCTCCATCATATAACCACCCTAAAACACCCCATTTGGAGACAACAGAAGCACTGTATTTCTGTTCATTCTTAGCATTTCCTGTCCCTATAGATAAAATCAAGTATTTCTTGTAGTCTGTGGCTCTGACTGGTGCTAAATCTTCACGTTTCATTAATAAATCATTTGTGACTGTATTCATCGCCAGTAGAGTCTGCAAACATGTTCACCCAAACCCACATTCTCAACAAAGAAAAACCAATTTTAAAAAAAAAAAAAACACATATATGTACTTCTTTATAATGATTTGAGTATGATTAATAATACTAACAGGGTTATTGGCTGCAACTCCACCATCTACAAGGTTGAAACTCCTGATGTTTCCTTGTGGATATTTGGTTTCAAAGTAATGAGCCGGGAAAAATGTAGGTGCAGCAGATGTACTGATGCACACATCTGCTAACAAGGCATCCTTTGAGACATCCCTGTTTGCCTGTGTGTCAAATGAAAAATTAAGTTTCTTCACTTTTTCCTTTTGTTTCTCGCTCGGAAAACAGGCAACATAGAAATATATAATATCTATTAGGGATGACATTGGAACAACTTACCGGTTACAATTTGGTGGTGCATTTGCAAAGAAAGGAATTTTAGAATCTTCAATCACAAAAAGAAAAATTTGGAAAATCTAATTCGAGATATTAAGATTTTAGGGCGGAATCAAATACTAAACTGTTGGGTTTAACGGCTAACATGGTGATAGATTAATGAGACACGTATTTCTATCGGCCGCTTTGAGTTGGATTTGAGATGTTTGGTATATGTTTTTTTTTTAAATTTCCCTTGGCTCTTTTTTCTTTGTCTAAGTCATCTTTGTTAGGTGATTGATTCCAAACTAGGTCTTTTTTTTAAAAAAATTAGGTTAAGGTACCCCTTAAGTACCTCTTTTTCAATGAATTTTTCATATTGACCGGTCAAAAGAAAATAAAAGATTATGGATGACATGCATATTGGTATGTTCATTATGTTATCCTTGTGTTAATAGTTTAGAGCATGTTTGACAACCCAAACCAGAAGTCAATTTCAGAAGTTAAGACTAAAATATTTTTGTTAAAATATTTTTGTTAAAATATTTTTGTTTCGCAAGATACATTTTTATTCTTATAAATCATTTGAAATTTGGTTTCCATACTAATTTTCAATTTCCGGACTTAACCAAACACATTTATATACTTATAGACATACCTCGCTGGTTGAGAAAATAATAGGCTGAAGAAGCTTTATATCGAAGGTAGGTATAACAACGGATGATAAGGTTTGATTCATTTTGCTATTTCCAAGAAGATTTTTCAGTAAAGAATGCAAGTATTTTCCGTCATACTTAGGTCCGGCCACTGTCCCGAAAAGGTTTATAACCGAACCAAGCAACCCTCCACTGCACAAATAAATTACATATGAAATTAAAAACCAAATAGATGTGCACGCAAGTCTAGTAATAATCACCTTGATGTTGGCCTGCACAACACATTACAATTTGCAAATAAGATATCCATAAATTTCTTTCTGTGGTTCATGTGGGATAGTAAGAATGTTACGGATTTTATACTTGGTCATATATTTGGACCTTTTCTTGTAAGTCAGAGACCG
Source organism: Papaver atlanticum (assembly GCA_023531105.1). NCBI lineage: Eukaryota > Viridiplantae > Streptophyta > Magnoliopsida > Ranunculales > Papaveraceae > Papaver > Papaver atlanticum. Next base: position 5,854,002 of record JAJJMB010007130.1, read on the forward strand.
AAAGAGTCCACGGTCCACCGCAAAATGACCGATAAGTGATGAGCTCGGGGTACAGTATTACCTGTTTTTATGAGGGAAAATCTTGGGAGAATGCTCAAGGTAAAAAGGCACGATGTCTTTGGCAGCATAGAGAGGACGGTTGTTTTTGTCCGGAGCAGTGATCATGGCGGTTATTAGGCCACCAGTGCTTGTTCCTGCGATAACATCAAAGTAATCGGCCAATCTCACCTCCATCCCATCTAGTTTCTGTAAATAAACAAAAATCATGTTACGCGTAAGGAAACACCCAATTCATAACTCCATGCATATCAACCCATCACATTTATCAACTGGAAGTCTGGAACTGTAGGTGAAATGAATTAGTTTGAAGATCTGCATAATATTAACTGGTGCCGGATATTAGTTAAAGTTTGCATCAATCAATATATAGCTAGCCTACAAAGTAATTTAATCGACCATAATATATGTATATATATATACACACATACATATATAGTACCTGCAATTCAGTCTCAAGGAAAGCAAGCACGACTCCGGGGATTAAACCCCTGACGCCACCACCATCAATACTCAAAACAGTTACCAACTTCCCCAAAGCACCCGAGGGACTCATCTCGCTCTCCATCTCTGTCTTTCTCAAGAAATATTGCTCACAGAAATGAAACTCCAAAACTGATTGAATTATACTAACTAATAAATACTCCAACTATTAGACTTTGGGCACCAAGTGTGTGGGTCTATAACAATGACATAAGAACTAGTGTCGATGGAAACCAATCAAAACAAAGACACGCCATTGAAATTCAGATGGGGACATTAATTTCGTTAAACTCTATTAATCAGGAAGAACATTTAAATCTTGAATACAAAATGCAAAATTAATTCTTTTGACTATCATTTTTAAATAAGAGTATGAGTGGATATTAAATAAGAGTATGAATGGATATTAAATAAGAGTATGAACGGAGGATGTAAACATGTAACTAGCTCAATAAATTTTCCTTGTTTCACAAAAAAATAAAATAAGAGTCTGAACGGAGAAAAGAAATATGGTAAATTCTTAAACGGGGTTCAACCATACCTTAATTCGTGTGTTTTTCGTCAAAACAGGCATGAAAGAACGAAAGAACATTATCATATCAACCAAGGAAGTAAGGCCAATTTTGGCAAAAAAAAAAAACAATATGTCCAGCCATGCGGATGGATAATCCATTATGAGAATAGGTGCTGAGAGGCTTAGTCTCTATGGAGCGATATGCCGAGTGGCGAACACTGATCCACCGGTGGCCAAGAGTTTGTCACTCATTGCAGTCTGTACCACTCGGTACTTTTTTTATAGTTGTTGTCATCGGCTATGTCCCCTTGCCATATATATGTCCAACTTCAATCTCAACTAATTTACACCTCTTCACATTCTTTTATACAATTTTTACAATTATCTACCTATTTCTAAAATAAATTTTTCCGCTTTTTATTTTAATTTTTTATTAATGGATTCTACTGTCGAAGAGATGCAAATCTATATCACGAGGTTTAATGAAGGACAAAAAAGTATGTTCATACATTGTAACAACTTGATGAGTAAGATTAGGATGACAACCACTATGATGCAGTTACATTAGGGAAGATACCTAGTGCTCAGGAGTCAAAATAAGTATTTACAAAAAGATGGATGTTTCGAGGGGCATTTTTACCCTCAGAAGCTGATGTGCGATTATTTTTATCAAAACCATGTGTACTCTAACCAAATTTCCCAGGTCGATTCGGCATGTCCCGACACTTGGTAATAAAGATTCTTGATTAGCTTTGTCAGGTACAACCTTTATTTCGTTATCAAAATGATGCACAAAATATTAAAGGTGATAACCCTGGAAAAAAAGTTACTACAACCCTAAGGATTATAGGTTATGATGCCCAGCGGATTCCACCGATGAATATATTCTTATGCAAAGAGCAACTGCATAAAGTATCTTCCATGTTCTGCGAAACAATAATTAATCATTTTGGTCCACCGCTTTTACAAAAACCAACCCATGCAGATGTTAGAGAAATACTAGTGAAAAACGAGGAAAGAAGTTCTCCTGGCATGCTAGGTAGTCTTGATTGCATACACTTGGTGTGACAAGGATGCCCTAATTTTTGGGAAGGTCAATAAGGGTCATTGTTAAAAATCACCTGTTATTTTAGAAGTTATTGCTACGTATGATTGTTGGATATTTCATGTTTTGTTTGGTCTTCCGGGTTCACAAAATGACATAAACGTTTAGCAAAATCTCCTTTATTTGCATCCTAAATGTTTAGACCTGAATTTCAACCGTCAAGAGGGCTACCTGCAATGGACTACATGTACTACGGCTCCTGACTTATAACAGCTGTCCCAGTATGTGAACCGGTATGCATGTTGTCTTGTATCCAGATTTACAGTAGTTCTATATCTCTCAAATAATCAATTCGAAACATTCCCAAATAACATCAATGACACATATCACTGTTCTAGGCTATTTTCAAATGATTCAATCTTGAATCATAATTTAGGTCATAAACAATAAATTGTTCTTAACCGAATTCATCAAGTATGAACAAGTGTTCTTAAGCTTAGTCAACATGTTTCGAGAACGATTAACAAAATAAACTTGACTCGAAATTTTTATTAATTTAGTCATGCGGCATTGTCTCATAAATTGAAAGGTGAAAACTTGAGTAATAGGTGGTTCAGTCTTCACTTACCTTTTGTTGAAGAAATTCTCCAAAAGCTTCGGTTGATCTTCGCCTTCAAACGGTAGAATGTAGTGATGTCTGGTACTCAACTACACACTTTTATCCTAATCCGAGACTTGATTAAATGTAGACAGAAATCAAGATATAGTTTTGATCAACTAAATTTGACAACAAGCTTGAGATAGCAACACTTGTGAGTTCGACCGATCAATGCTCTAACATTAACTTCCAGAATTAGAGATTTTCTTTGCCTTTTACCAGAATATTTTCCTGGATTAACTTCTAAAACTTGCACCGCTTTTTTCTTTACCATTTTCTTTTTTTTTTTAAATTACCACAAATCTTATTTACAACAGCCTCAACCTTATGAGACATTTCAAGAGAAGATTAAATTCTGGTGTGCGTCGAATGAATGAAAAGGATTGATTATTTATATGGGAGGGAACGTAGCCATTGTAATTCGACCGTTCCATGTTGCTCCCACTGCCCAAAAATCAGTTTGTTCATCCACCTGGCATGACAAATGTGCAGATTCACAGTTTTCCACTGGAGTTGCTCTAATGGACTTATGCTTTGTGTATATGTCATACCGATTCCACCTCTCTCACGAGTACCAACTATGTTTGGTTTATCCTTTCAAAGAAAGAAAAATTATGTTTGGTTTATGAGCATTAGTAAATAAAGAACCCACAGCTGGGGGATATGAACTACTTTTCCCATCCAAACTATCCTGCTAGGGGTGTCTTAAAAATATAAAAACTCATAATTACCCTTTTTAGATATTATTAAATTATTATATTGTTTTTTATTATTTTACAAAAATCCAAATTTTCTTATTATTGAATAAAGAGTATTATTACAAGAAACTTGTTTGGAAGCCTAACAAGCTGAGCTCCAACAACATGCTATATTAGTTGAATAGGTTGTCCTGTTAGCCTACCAGCGAGCCTCATGAGGAACCAGTCAAAGGACCGAAGCGGATCGGGAGGCTGATTATATCGCAAGGGGGCAAGCTAACTCCACCTTGTACTTTTATTTATTTTATTTTTTGTTAAGAAAAGTAAATTTAAGTTTTTTAAGTCTTTTTTTTAAACACCATGAAAATTAAAATTATAAAAAAAAAAAACGATAATATTTTTTTTTAAGTATTATTATTTTAAAAAAATATATAAATTACTAAAAGTACAAGGGCAGTTTAGCCATTACAAAAAAAAATGGATAAGGGGTTCTTCACTTCACTTTAAAATGACACAATTTTGTTTTCTTCATATCCCTCGATTGTGGGTTCTAAATAAAAAAAAAATCTTTGATATATCTCATAAAATTTCATTCATGATAATAGAGATTACATGGACTTCAAGAACATCAAGAGCAAAGATCGATATACAATTAAAAGATACTAACAAAGAGTAATCTGTGAAGAGAAGTAACGAACTACCAACAAGAGTACCAAGCAATTAGAAGATTAAAAGAATTGTTATGGGATTATAATCAAACCATTTTGATACGCTTTTTTCTTCTTAAAAAAAAATTCTCATAAAAATATGAAAGTAATATGACCAAAATCTAAAATCTTGATCAATAAAGTCTTGAATTTTGATAGGGTTCTAAATAAAATTAATGATAGTCTATTTCGTCGATGTTTTATATATCATATTTGGAAACTGATGCAATAATCAAGCGTCATCGAAAGCTGTTGCAACACACAATGACACAAACAAACTAGCGCAACAGGGGTAAAGAGTAAATGCGCATGAGGATTTTCTATAGGGTGCCGCTTTTGGGTATTTCTTATTTGAATAATAATCTATACGGCTCCCGTTTGAAATGTTCAATTACCAGATTGCGATGCAGATTTTGCTAACCTTGCCCGGCGTTCATTGGAGAGAACCTCGGCAAAACGAATTAGGGCGGCTCTGTTGGTGCCTGCTCCTTCAACCACCTCAGACATTCCAGTATCCAAGTTAACCCTGGACAAGCCTTTCTCCAGTTGAGCTTCGCCTATTATAATCAAATTTCGCATATTCTCCTCAGTTGATATATCCACTGATGAGGTGTTTCCTTCCAAGTCATCTGTCTAACAATCATAATGAGAAAACATGAAATCAGATTTTACACGACAAAACATTACCTAATTATAACAAGCTACTAAGGAGAATATATAATTAGGAAATTGTACAGTGAATTGGCACTATTTACATTTTGGCGCCTAAAGGCTAATTATTTTCGTTGTATAGTGTGTTCTCTTTGTTGTGCACTGCGCTCTCACCAAAGATTAACACATTTGGCTATGTGTAACTTGATTATTTACTGGTTTAAATTTTTGACCCCTAATTACTGAGGGTTGAAAATTGAATCAGTAGACTATGAGGTTATGTTGAGATTATTAATCCTGCATTGTGCGGCTTATATAAGATCTTGCAGCTTATAAGTTTTGGACAGCCCTAACCTTGAAATCCGGTTTTATAGGCTACATAGAATCTAATTTTTTGAGAGTGTTATTGCGCAATGAAAAGATTTTTCCACGGGAAAAAATAGTGCAAGAAGATAGTCTCGGTCTAAGCATGTTAAGGGATCCTACCCTGGTAGGTAAAATGTACCTCAATGCGTAGATAGTTTTTCTGGCTTTGGAATGCTTTGAAGAAAGTGGAAACATGAATATCAACCATATCTTCACTTGCTTGAGTGAAAACATCAATTAGAGGAACACTACCTCCATCATACAACCACCCTAAAACACCCCATTTGGAGACAACTGACGCACTGTATTTTTGTTCATTCTTAGCATTTCCTGTCCCTAAAGATAAAATCAAGTATTTCTTGTAGTCTGCGGTTTTGACGGGTGCTAAATCTTCACGTTTCATTAATAAATCATTTGTGACCGTATTCATCGCCAGTAGCGTCTGCGAATATATTCACCGAAACCCAAATTAACCATTTTTTTCTTTTTGAAAAAAATAAATTTGTAGTGCTTCGTAGTAATTTGAATATGATTATATATACTAACAGGGTTATTAGCTGCAACTCCACCATCTACGAGGTTGAAACTCCTAATGTTGCCTCGTGAATCTTGGGTTTCGAAGTAATGAGCCGGGAAATATGTGGGTGCAGCAGATGTACCAATACACACATCTGCTAACAACGCATCCTTCGTAACGTCCCTCTTTGCCTGTGTGCCAATTGAAAAATGATAGTTACTTCACTTTGTTTTTGTTTCTTTCTCGAAAAATCTCACAAAATAGAAAACACAATATCTATTCTCGTGTTATCCTTGTGAGTGGATTTATATGTACGTTTATGGACTTACCTCACCGGTTGAGAAAATAACAGGCTGAAGAATCTTTATATCGAAGGTAGGTATAACAATGGATGATAAGGTTTGCTGCATTTTGGTATCTCCGAGAAATTGTCTCAGTAGAGAATGCAAGTATTTGCCGTCATACTTAGGTCCGGCCACCGTCCCGAAAAGATTTACAACCGAACCAAGCAATCCCCCACTGCACATACTATTTATATAAGAAATAAAAATCATCTTCCCCAATAGATGTGCACGCATGTCTAATAATCTACGTGTACCATGGTGTCCTGCAGAACCCATTTTTCAGTTTGTAAAGAGGATATCCATAAAATTGTTTTTGTGGCCTGTGGGGGATATAATATAAGAATGTTATATTGGATTTATATTCAACACTAGTTTATAAATTTGGACCTTTTTTTTCCCTCGTAAATACGACCGCAAAAAGACAGACAAATGATGAGCTAGCTCGGGTTCTGTATCGTTTTTCCTTGATCATCCATGATGAAGCAGGGTATTACCTGTTTTTATGAGGGAATATCTTGGGAGAATGCTTAAGGTAAAAAGGGACGATGTCTTTGGCAGCATAGAGAGGACGGTTGTTGTTGTCAGGAGCAGTGATCATGGCGGTTATTAGGCCACCAGTGCTCGTTCCTGCGATAACATCAAAGTAATCGGCCAGTCTCACCTCCTTCCCATCTAGTTTCTATAAATACACAAAAACCATACATACGCAAAATAAAACAACCATCAAAATAACTCCATGCATATCAGCCCATTACATAAGTTAAAATGAATTAGTGCGGATCTCCATATTATTAACTGGTGCCTGATACTAATTAGAATTTGCAAGTAATTTACTCGACCATAACATATGCGCATATATATATATACCTGCAATTCAGTCTCAAGGAAAGCAAGCACGACTCCTGGGATTAAACCCTTAACTCCGCCACCATCAATACTCAAAACTGTTACCAACTCCCCTAAAGCACCTGAGGGACTCATCTCACTCTCCATCTCTGTCTTTCTCAAGAAATATTGCTCACATAAAAATGAAACTCCCAAACTAATTGAATCCCCTTATTAAATACTCCAGCTCTTACCCTAGTGGGTCTATAACAATGACATAACAACTAGTGCTGATGGAAACCAACCAAAAAATAGAACACGCCATTGAAATTCTGATGGGGACGTCCCTTATAGACAATTTATTTCGTTAAACCCTATTCAGCATTTAAATTCTAACATCATCTTATGCAATATTCTAATTCCAGTTCTAATTTGATATCATAAGAATATGAATGGAGAAAGGAAATATGGAAATTCATAAATGGGTTTTAACCATTTCTTCCTACGTGCGTCTTTAAACATTATCTTATCGATCATTATTTAACTAAAATTGTTAATGTTTAATTAAGTGCAAATTCTAGCAGAGCAGTAAGGGCAATTCATATGCAGTTGGCAAATCGAACATTTGCCGAATTTAACTCCACTATAGAGCCGGCGGAATGGCCAAAACGGATTGGCTGGGTTCAGGCAGGGGCGGGCCTGGATCAGGCTTTCGCACATCAACAAAAAGGAAAATTGTTTATAGTGTTTGGGGCTATAAAAACATATTTTCAGGAACAAGAGAAAACAACTTCGACATAAATTCTGAAAGGAGTTGAGCTGCTTGAGTAAGAATATTTTACTCCGACAAACTTACATTTCTATATTCAAAGAAGTAATCCAGTAGGTTGCGATCTTATTATTATTATGGTCATGTGTGCACGATTTTCCTCTTGGCTGTCTTGAATGGTCTTCTCAAGCAATACTCCAAATATACGTAGAAATTTCAGGATCAAGCAGTATCTTTCATCGGACAGTATAGTAATGTTGGTCTATATGAAACGGTCTTACGAAGACAAAGTAAGGCTAAGGAATGAGGAACGTGTGATGGCTGTGGATTTATTAATTAATTAGCCTGTCGGGAGATCTTCGTTTATGGAGAAAATGTCCTCCGGCTATTCAAGATAAGATTCATGTTGAACCAATCTAATTCTCTCGTCTCTTCCTCTTCTTTGAGAAAAAAGGTTTATAAATTAAAGAAGAGGAAAAACCTCTAGACTCTTTACAAAATATTCAATTACAAATGAAAGAGTTTCGACTGAACAAAAAAGTTTAACCGGTATGTGCGTGCAAGTGTCTAAAAATTTCATGATAGACTAGGAAGGTCTCACACTCCAGCAAAAAATAGAAACATGAGAAAATTCTACATGAAAGGTTGAGATTCTTGAGAATAGTTGCTGAAACAACTCTAGCTTAATCTAACAAAGATCCGGGACATTTTATGTCTTCGTAATTGCTTTTTGAGGTGGTGGCATAAGTTTGTTTTTTTTTTTGAAGCAGCCTATTAATTTGTGACCAAAACGTCATCCCATTTTTTTAGTATTAATTCAAGCTCGAGTAAAAGTAGTACAAAGAACGAGGTGTAACATCATGTTCTTTTGTTAATCTGACTCGTCTGAATTTGATTCGTCTAGATCGGACTGGAATCAATCATGCTCTTTTGTTAATCTGACTCGTCTGAATTTGATTCGTCTAGATCGGACTGGAATCAATCATGCTCTTTTGTTAATCTGACTCGTCTGAATTTGATTCGTCTAGATCGGACTGGAATCATCTGATCCATCTGGATCTGATTTAATATGTTTATTTTTGAGTCAGATATAACCCAACTGACTCAAAAATATGAGTCAATGGTTTGTTCTCATGAGTGGGATGTTTTATTATCTGATTCAAACGAATCTGAATCAGAAATTAGGTCTAAGTCAAGTCACGAATTAAATCTACCTCAAGCTAAAAAATAAACGGTCTGACATTTGCTTTATACCGAATCGGGATCGAATCCGATCCAAACACCAAGTCAACAAATACAAAACACCCTGTAAATGCATCAGTAACACTCTATGTAATGAGGCGCTCTTTATTTATTTATTTTATATTTTTTGAAGTTTGAACTTTGAATTCCCGTAATTTGAAAGGAGATCGACACTCCATGTAAATGTTTACCACTTCAGAGTACATGTGAATAGCTAAAAACTATTGAGAAATTAAATATTTTAGAACTCGTTCAAACAAAGACATGGTGACCGGTGGGCTCAATCATTCGAGCTCTTTGTTAGTTGACTGACCATGTTTTTGTTAACAAAAAAAAAAAATTATCTATAAATATTAGTGTTCATATTTTATTTTATTTTATTTTATTTTTTTGATGCCCTAGACTAGTGGTCCCTAGACTATATCCAAACTCCTTAAATTGGAGTGGATTTCAGCAATTACAGGATTCGAACCCCTACCTCTGCAGTGGGAGGGAACATGCCAACCACCAGACCACTTGATGATTGGCAGTGTCCATATATTATACAAACATGTCATGGTGACTTGATTGTTCAGTACATAATCAGTCCGACTTAACAACAGAGTAGTTTGTTTAGCAGAAATATGCCGTGGTCGCCGAAATTTTTAAAAGATTCAAATCTGTACCATATAATTCTTTCGTTTTCCCTTGTGGATCACTACCGAGACAAAAATAATAGGAAGCGGGAAAATGACCAAGATTTGTAAAATTTGTATCAAAAAAAAAAAAGTTTGTTTGATATTACCAATTAGAAAAGAGTTAGATCGAATATCTGATGCAGTTATTCGTCAAATCTTGGTCATTTTCCCGCTTCCTATCTACTTTTGTCTCAGTAGTGATGCACAGGGAAAACGAAAGAATTATATGGTACAGATTTGAAAGCTTTTAAAAGTTTCCGCGACCATGGCATACTTCTGCTTCCTCTCTAAATTTGGTCTGGTCTCACAGTGATTTGACGATTCCTCACTGTCCACCCATCTCTTCTTTCTGAGTTTCTGCAGGAACCTTAAACCCATTTTACCCATGTCAGAAGTAAATAAATAGCTTTGCATCAAAAAAAAAAAAATAGTGACTCGTATTTAAGAAGTAAGAACCACAGTTCGTTTCTTTCTTTTTTTCAGCTCAATAGAGAGGCACAAGGACATCCCACTCAAAAAGCTTTTGACAAGAACGCAGATATAAGCAAACTAATAGTAATGCACCTTTTCTATCTTTCTTCACTTATGAATATGGAAAGCATGATAATGTCAAAAATGTGATTTTTAGTGATTCTGATTGTGATCTCCTTACAATACACAGATTGAGGTCATCCCAAGGGTCATAAATTCCAGAGGAATGTCTGAAATAGAATAAGATGCTGAATAAAAAGAATCTGGATTTTGTCCACAGGAATAATCTCTGAAAGAGATGTAAGTTCAAATCAAGTACAGAAGATGTATAAGGTGTGTTGTGGCTCACCTGGTATTGTATATGATCTAATGACTCATTTCGAGCAGAGAATGTTCATGTCGTTGGTCGTGTCATTGTTGATCGACCACGGCTGCTGGGGAGAACTCCTGAATGACCAATCTCTGATTCTTCCTCTTCTAACAGCTCTGAGCAGCAGTGAGAAGAGTAAATGAGAATTAATAGGAAGAAAAAAAAAAACCATAATTATTAATTACTAAGAAAAGGTGTGTAAAATGCATCTTCCAGAATTAATCCAAACTCGGTTACATAAGTTCAGCAGAGTCCAGATTTTGAGAACCTCTATGTTTGCACTTGTTCCATAAAGAAATGCTTGGAAACTTTATTTTGTGAAATGAATAGTTCACTTATCTGCTTTAGAAGAAAAAAATTAATAAGCAACTAAGAGTCCTCCATTATCCAGTTTGACCTAAATAATGAATTATATCAGAGAACTCTTACAGTAGTTCTAGGTGAATAACTTGATGCCAAAGCAAAACAGCTACACTCAGGTAAATGGTTGCACGAACTCGGGTGACAGCAGCAGGGAAACTTTTTTAAGTACTCTCAAGTTGAGCATACTTTTGGCTTTTAACTTAACCTTTTACAGCTATATTGAAGCACACAAAATGCCTGATATGCTAAAGGCGTTTTTAGCCCCACTAGTTTCACTCACAACCTCCGATTTTTCCTAATGGCACTTTAAGTGACTTTGTGCTCCCTAGTTAAGCACATCTATTTTGCTTTAACAACTTATAATTTCATCATTTTATTAAGTACCTTCCGCAACATGTCTGTGTTTTCAGCAGATAGGACTCCTGTCTAAATAGGCATTTTGTTTACCTCGTGAAGCTTACTCGCCAACATAGTTGTTGTTGAGGGTACCTTTAGTGACTATTTGCACCTGCATGTTACAGCTTCCGGGGCCTATATGCCTAAAGAGCCTTTGCACAAGTATTTGGGCTAATAATTGTTCCATAGCTATTTTATGCTCTTCATGTACCCGATGCGATAAGTTATACAGGATACTGTATGCTTACAATTTCAATAGCAGCAAGTGCATGGAACACAAATAATCAACCATGCTAAGATACCAACTTCTAGAAACCCTAAATGAAGCAAACTAGAGCTACTCTAAATTGGTCAGCGGAGATGTATCTTACCATTGACATCTTTGCCCGCCTGCGACCCAGCAACTCCAATGCATGAAAATAACGAATCCTCGTCTATTTTCAGCTGATCATATGCCTCGTATATATCCTCAATAGTAGCAACTTCATACAGCAAAGTGAGGTCTTTAATGCATGAAATGTCCTGAAAATGATTGGAACACACACTAATAAATATATCATCCACCCCCACCATCACAAGATCATTTAAAATGCATTTGGGTGAGATTTCAAAGTCAACAACATCTATGCCACTTGTAAGAAATCAGATTTACCCGTGATAATTTTCTATGGATCTTTCATATGTTTCCTTTTAACAAGCCAGATTCCCAATAATGGTGCAAGGCGCAATAAAGAAGATTGCATACCCTCAAACATCATAATGCAATTAGAAAAATGTTTTGGAGACGACCCAACAAACATCAAAGTCGAAAAATAGGGCAACTGTTTACCTTTCTTGGAACAGAAGAGGCCTGCAAGTGCGCTAACAATCCCAGCCAATAAGCATTTTGTTTGGTCTCAGCTTCATGTCTCATCAAAAGTGTCCGTTTCGCCTGCCAGAGATTATCAATTAGCGCCTCAAGGTGTTTACAATTTTAATTTACAGTCTTTGACTAAAAATGGATCAAATATGATACACAACATCGAAATCGAGAAAAGTAACTAACCCTGTCTAGCTCCCTTAGAGCAATCTTGCTGCTGTGCAAACCTCTAAGAACATTCTTACATGCATCAACAGCTTTGTAAACCTTCAAGTATAATTAGACAATGAAGAGTGAGGAACGGATATAAAATAGATGGTAATAGATCACATAAATGGTCACGGTGATATAAAAAAATGGTCGATCTGCACCTTGCCAGGAGTCGATGTGACTGAGATCACATACCACCCGAGATTCAGCCTATCAAACAGGTTTAGTTCAAATGAAACATCATATGTTAACCCCAAAGAATCTCTCACCGTTGTAAATAACCTGCACCAAGAACCATACAATCTTAGGCAACACATTTGAAAGCAATATGACGTGGCTGTCGTTCCAGTACTGCAGCTTGACATAAACTAGACTTTTATAACACGAAATATAAAGGATAGCTTCAAGTCTTCAACTATGATACAACCGAGGAACTGTAGTTATACCGTCAAGGAAAGTGGTAAAGACTGCTCTGTCCAAGTTAAAATCACCTGAAGATGGTACCAAAGAATAGTGGATTACTGCGATGTTTGGGTAAATAAATAAATATACCTGGAATTTATTATCTCCGCCAAAAGCCCCAGTGTGATACCAAAGAATAGAGGATGACTGCGAAGATTCAGTGGATTCTCATCAACAGCCTCCTTATTTTCCAGAGAGGGCAACTCGTGACTTGACTGTGCAACTGAAAGCAACACCATCATATGATAAAACGCCATGATTTGGAAACTAATTTTCAGCAACATAACTTATGAGTTATACATACTTATGATCCAAATTCTCAGAGCAAAGCATATACATTACGTGCCAGTAACTTACCTTCTGTAGGTGTGCTATTATCAGTAGACCGGAAAAGATCTTGTCCATCAACAGTGAGTCCCCAGCGGTTTGGTGCAGGGCCAGCAATATACGCACATGCTCTCTCATCAGTGTCTTTCAAGAATACCTGCAAAAGAAACGTATTGAAGCACTACCAACAGGATATCTAGGAACCTAGTCATCAAAAGGGACATAGCTGTGGTTGATAATGCTGCACTTTACTGTGTTATACACCCAAGGCACGAAACAACAGGGATATAGCTGTGGATATGGCATGAACTTAGTAAAAAAATACTAGGAATTAGGTTTTGAAGTTTTAACTAGGTTCTATGTGTAATTCAGTGAACGAAGTTAGTAGAGTTACCTACACAAACTATGGTTGAAAGGTAAAACAGACATGGCTAGGAGGGATAATAAATAACTTCTACAAATCCCCCTTCACTGATAGGTATCAGTAAACTTATCTTCAGCACAACATCTAAGATCGAAATTCCAGTCAACAAACTGTGGTCCAAGTAACTGGACATGATAATGCAAAATATCCTACAAGTACTTGCAGGTTTCAAACTTGATGAACAGAAGAAGAAAATATAGGACCAATACCAATAATATCTCAGATGCATTGCGGAGAACAAAAAATGATATGACTATATAGCAACAATATAGCGTCCAAGAACTGGTTACTCACTTGTTGAAACATCAGATCAGATGGAGAACATCGAAACATGACGGGGTTGAAGCCGTTCACTAACCCATCCCTTTTTGTTGCTCCAACTGTCCCCAGATAATCAAGAATACAAGACTCGATATCATTTTCTGTGAAATCTCCAACAATACTCACCTGCAATTGTTTTAGCGATGGCAAGGGGATGATGATTACAAAAAAAATGAAAAAAGGTACATGAAAAATAAATAAAAAAACTACAAAGTAATAAGATTTCATTATGAGTGCATCAACAAACTTCATGGGAAGAAAAACATTCACACCTCCATGTTATCCCCAAAAAATTGACTCATGACGGCATCTTTGACTGTCTGCAGAGTTAACTTTTGCAATGAGTGGGGTGTAGGCTCAACAAAACGTTCATCTCCATTCAACATTGCCAACATAAGCTTGTGAGCAGTTGACCTCTCTAAGCTTTTAGGAATGGATCTATAATATGACAGATATAGCTGTTTTGCTCTATCAAATGCATCCTCTAACCAGACACTATGCTGCATTTCAGAGAATTTCATAAGCATCAGACAGGAAAAACAAATTAGAGTCTTTGTGACACCGCTTCATTAATTGAAGTTCCTGAAAAACATATTAAAATTTTAAAACAGCCAACACCTGGAAATGCTGAAAATCTATTATACCAGGTATTGAGCAAGATGACCAGGCCTTCATCAAAATAAAACTAGGAGATTGGTTTGTATATCGTTATCAATAAATCAGTACTTAAAAAAAAAAAAAAAAAAAAAATTGAATTGGGGCGGTGAAAAACAATGAAATGTGCAGCATAGAAATATTATTCAAATCCTAAAAGATGTGTAGCCAGCCGTAACATTAAGTGGAAGCAGAAGTGACATCCTGCTCCACCAAGAAAACAATGAGACATTATGTACTGTCTTTTTCAGCTCAAAATTGAAGTTTTAATGTAAGCACCAGACAACATTAAGAAGAACTAATAGCTTATCGATAATCAAAAATCAAAAATTTGACTAAGAAATATATTTTTAACACACATAACGGTACAGAATTTTGGAGGCTAATAAAACAAACATAAATAAGCTAATAAATGTTGGAAGCTAATAAATAAGCTAAACAAACATAAAACAATAAGCTAAACAAACATAAAACAAAAAGGAAAAAAAAAATGTTGGACAGACTGAAATACCTCAAGCACCATATGAAGTAATTGGAACGCAGCACGCATTCCACCATCTCTGCGTGTGAATCGAAATTCCATACAAATAAATTCCTCTGTCGACTCCAAAGAGCAATTTATTAGGTGGTTCACACAGAAAAGTTCTACCTGGAAAAGGGAAGCAAAAAGAAAAAGAAACCAAACATGTAAATAATATTGGAGATAAACATACAGATGAAAATTGACAGAATAAGTTTTCAAAAAGAGCATCAATTCAGAAGCATGTTAGAACTTGTTATTTGGACGCAATTTTCTAAAGAAAATAAAAATAGAAGACCTATTTTGCTATTTGGGTACAACGGGATCCTTTCGACTAACGAGTGCAGAAGATTCATGTTGAATAGGACTTAAAAATAGAATCCAAATGTAGATCGATAAGATCTAAACCATTCAGCTTTCTGCAAGCACAAAATGTTAGGCAAGTGGCTACATAGCATGCCTAGAAAGAGATCCAAAACAAAATGGATAATTTGGTACAGTACTACAGTTTAATATCATGCTGATGAAAAAAGATATCTGCAATATTAGGTTGCCAAAAGCATACCTGCTCCCTCGAAAAGTTGCCAACACGACCTCCTTCACTAAGAGTTCGAACCCCAACTATTACAGCTCCTCTTGAATCAGAATCTTCTGTCGCTCTACCACCACCAACTATCAGTCGCATGACACCAGCCTTAGATTCATGTTGTGTAATCTGCAACAATTTAAATAGACACAAGCAAGGAAAGTCAATTACTTTCATCAACACAAAACTGCAAAACGCTCAACAATCACATCTAACAGAGGTAGGAGATGATGGCCATGCAACAATATGAGAAGTAGTGATTAGTGGTTAGGAGTCCCAGATATTCCAAGACAGACTCTCATTGAGGGTATCTTGGCCAGGGTGTTTTGAAGAGAAGTGAAGTGGTGATACGAAGGATTGTTGTGATGTTTCTCTTCACTTTAATTTATTTTGACATGTAAGAAAAAAACCTCTTGACCTCTTGATGATGGGATGATCCGAAATGAGAGGTAATGGTTAGAGTCCCGACTGTGGGATAAATATGAAGGGTTGATGTAATATCCCTTTGTTTACATTAATTTCATCGCTGAATAATTCCATAAGAACAGATGCCAGAGTTTGTAGGATTACCTAAAGGAGCTACATACTAGTAGATCTAATTCTAATTGAAAAGGGATGTGAACAGAACACATATCACACATATCAGTATATCAACAGGAAAACCCCAGAAGAGGTATGAACATCGATATAGAGGAGATATAAAGTACGCTGCACACTCTTTAGACTGCTAATCTCAAATTATATATAGAAAAAAAAAATGCCATGACATGTATGCATGTTGTTCTGGGACGAGAGTTATTTTATACTTTCTCCAAGACATTTAAAATATGAGTTACAAACGTAGAGGCAACCGAATTCCAACACTTGTGACTAGAACCTCATCTATCTTCACAGCTGTGAAAGAGGCAACCACATCTAGGGAGATAATGCAGATAAAAGAACACTTGACAAGGAGAACCTTTCTCCGTTTGGTGTTTCCTAATCTGGGTTCTCTTCTTTTAGTGTGTTCTTTTATTCTTTTTCAATCGTGTTACTGTGGCTAATCTGTATCAGTTTTTGTCAATGATGAAAAGTATAGCCTTTTAATGAGGCAGATAGAATAGTCTAAAACTCAAAATGGTCACCCATAACATTACGACGGTACAGTATCTTTGTGAGGATGGTGAGTGCCGCCTAAGTGAGCCAGAAGGACAATAAGGGCTTTGGTGACATAAACAAACAAAGAGAGAATACAATAACCTGAATGTACCCAAAAGTAAAACAAAAACCTGAAGGAAGCTAATGAAAAAAGGTGCACCTAGTAAGCAAGTCACATCAACGAAAAACGAATGAAACATGACCTTGTAATTTACAGAAATCCCGTTTGAAAGGCGGCACTGTGTGATGCCTGTTTCTGTATCGTACACTATAGGGGTATCAACTCCTTGACTTAACGGAACAAAGGATGGTGCACGTTGTAACCTTAATTCCTGCAACTGTGATGAAGATATCAATTCTTTTGGCACCTCCAGCTGCACACACAAGCAAAACAGAGGAATTTCCCTTTCAGAAAAAATTTACATAAATAGTTTAATCGACCAATCTCCGAACTATTTAAAGCACCAAGAAGGATGAATAAAAGAAACTACATGATTGCACTCGCACATTTGATAAGCAAAATATAAATCATAACTTATGTCAAGTCACCTATGTACCTCTTAAATCCTCTCTTCAGACATTTACAGTAAGAATAGAAAACATAGTAAGATGCACTCTCTAAAGAATTTAAGGAAATGACTACTGCAGCGGCAGCAATCAAGCATGGATCTAAATGTGTGTCAGAAAGCATACCTCTGGTTCAGCTTCGATGGGTACCTTCAAACCTTCTTTAATAGCCCCTGTAATTTCCATAGGTGAAATCTTAAATTCCGTTTCACCAACCCCATCAATATGAATTTTTTTCGGAACACACGCGACAATTGCTGCAGGAAGTGGTGCAGTAGATTCTCCAAAGTCAGATATAAACTCAAGCACCTCTGCACCAATTGAGTTGACCTATAACAACGAAGACTTTTAAGATTAGAATAACTAAGTAGTTACTTAAATGATGATTCGGGTAGATTGGAAACTCTACTAAGTAAACCAAGTCAAATTCGATGTGTGGTACGATAGGCTCAACAGAAGCAAGTACCATAGGTTCAGGTATTCGATCCATATTTACCAAGATTTCAGTTTTAAAACGAGAAGGAACTCAAGGGTCATAACAAGGTAGAAATTACTTCTTCGAGTGTGACTGTTTCAGCAACAGCAACCAGACATTCGTGTCCCTGTATTTGGTCCATAACTGTATGACCCACTGCATCACTCTCCATGACAAAATCCAGATTATCAACTGATTGGACATTATCAATCATCGCCGCTACATGTTCACTATCTTTTATTAGTGCATCCAAGTAACGAGCCAATTCACCTTTCGTCACCCCGAACTCTTTAAGCCGACGAACCTGCAGCAACATAAGAATGTAAGATGCTGGAATGCTTATCAGCTTACACTTCAATAAATACTTTACTGACCTTAGTTCCAAGATAATGTTATGAAAATTAAATGTCATAAGAGTTTATTCACAATAAGTACAAATATAAACAACAAGGATGGCACCTAGAATCGTTTTTACTTTTATTCACTATATTTAAAAAAATGTGGTTTTGTTAGTTTGAAAGAAGCGAAATGTTGGATTTTTTTCCAATCGAGCATGTGTTATCTTTTCTACCTTTTCTTGCATATGAGAACTTACCAACAACAACTTTGCAAGATATCGACAATTAGCATCATGTGATGGTTGATCTCACACAGAAACATCAGTAACTTAAACCTAGTTAAATACAAACTGTTCGGGTGACAAATGAAAAATATATAAGGCAAACCTCGTGTACTGCAACTTTGATCGCATTGTCCCAGTTCTTGGGTTCTGCAGTTACAGTGAGAGTAGTCACAGTACAGCCTTCTCTTGCAGAATCACTGTGATCCAATTCGATTGATGTGAAAGGAGGATTTGAACTCTGCAGGATTTACAAATGAAATTAATTCAACACATGCGTATACCTTTCCACATAAATAGGACAGCATAGGCTTACTGGCAAACAGGAACAACAGATAACTAGTTGTACGAGAATATCCATTGCCGGCATCAACTAGACCTTACACTTAGTCCATTACCTTATATCTGGTGTTAATCCGGAAATGCAAAGCTGAGAGAAATATTCTCTTCATCAGAACATTTCGCAAGTCTCCATATGTTTGAATCTTGCTTATGGGAACCTGTAAAAAAGAAAGAAAAAAAAAATCAGGCGTAGAGTAAACTGAAATGTTCTCCCAGAATAAACCAAACAGAAATGTTCTTGAAAAGGATACAAGCGTGGGAAGATCTCAAACTAACTCTAATGCGTTAACAAATTACTGTCTAAACACCCATGAGACACAACACCTTCAAAGAGGGAACAAATCCATATACCTTGCAGAACATATTGATTGAGAAGTTTTGAAGCAACTCGTGTTGGAAAATCTCCGGTGGGTTAGCATCCACGCCGGCACCAGGAAGAGACCATTTATGCTTGACTGGGGGACGAACAGCATGCCTCTCTTTCTTCAAAACTTTTGATTTATCCATAGAAAGAGGTGACCTTTCATTCGATAAACTTGCAGCTAGTCCGCCTGGAAGTTTTGGGACAAGAAAGTTCGCCATAGCACCGAAAGCACTAGGAGCTGGAGCTGGAACTGAGGCTGTCTCATTTTCTATACCTGCTCGTCCAAACACAGCCTGTATGATACTAGAACTGTAAGTTAACCGGCACCTTAACATTCCGGGAGGACTATGGATTTGGTAACAATGCAACAATAAACATATTTAAAGACTTCAGATTTCCTTTCCCGACCACAACAAGATATACCTCAATCTGATACTCTATCTTGGGAATGTTATCGATATCCCCGACTATGTATAGGGTGGCATTTGCTGGGAAGTACCAGCGCTCGTGAAATTTCCTAATTTTATCGGAATCCCACTTCTTAATCTGTTCCTCTAATCCAATTGGGAATCTTTCACTCAACTTGTTTTCTGAATGCAAATGCTGGAGCAACTGCAACCAGTTCAGGAAATCAATGTCAGAACTTTTCAAATATAAGACACTTAAGTTTCTACCCCATCAAAGAGAACAAGGTACTCACATTGCAATCTACGCGATACTCTATGGTATTCATCATCTGTAGTTCTGAAAGGATTGCGCGTCTCTCTTTCTCAACCCGATTAGCAAGAAATTTAGGGTGAAAAGCTATCTGCACACATGAAAGAAAGGTGGCAAAGAATAATTAATGTCGAGCATCGTTTTCCCCCAGGTGGTTGCTAACAAAGGGAGCATCATTAACCCAGAAGATGGTGATCAATCCGTAAATACTCATTCATTCAAATAATTAAAGCAGACAAATCCATCAAAAGAGGAGTAGTGACCTAGTGAACAACTGAATATAAATCCTTCTTCCGAAATCTGTACAATCCAGCTTTAAAAACTACAAAAACTGGGGTATGTCGAAAACACCCAGAGAACCTTTATATCTAAATAATCCTGCATACCTCATTCAGAGCATCCAGTACAAATGGAAGTAGATCCCCATCAGAGTCCTAGCAAGAAAGGTTAAAAATCAATATGGATAAAAAGTAACTTATGCACTCAAAGGCAACTTTTTAGACAATACATATAATCAGTAAAGCTTTTATGAGCCGAGAACTATATATATATATGATGCTACTGGTCCATTAAGTATATGATCATATAAGTGTGTCCCTGTGTCATTTTATCAAAATCCACACATGCAACAATTATGCATGCAAATGACTAAACCTAGAGATACCACATAAACCCATCGGGAAGGCACTAAAACTCTGCACCCCAATGCCATAATAAGCTAACAAATAAACATATGATATTATAAGGGGAAGGATAAAAAGCCAAAGCAAAGATTTGTACAAAAAAAGTAATAAGGTCCAGCTTTCATATGACATGGAACAAAATATAGCAGACCTTTGTACTTGTAGGAGAATGAATATGAAACACTGTATGATGGAAATCTGTGTAAGCATTTGAGCGTGCTCCTGTCCCCAGTAGCTTTTCACGCTTCTTACTTCCCAGAAATGCTACATGTTCAATCATATGGGCGATTCCTTGCTCATCTTCTTCCTCGTCTATAGATCCAGCATGGATCTCCATGTGTGCTTCAAATCTGAAATCCAAAATTATAGACGAAAATATAAAGCTGAAGCAACGCGTAAATTTACTTGCATGGTAAAAACTAAAAACAAAATTTAAAGATGATTTGCAGAGGAAGGCCAAAAATAAAGGGGTGTAGTTGGACTCCAATTTGGGTATATCATAGGTGAAGTCCGAATAAAGCGAAAACAAAAACCACTTAGTATGATCATGATCATCATGTAGTACACTACTTTCATATGCAGAGATGCATAGATGCAAAAGAGGGAAAACCAAAAAAGCTCCTAGGTGATCTACTGCACAATACGACAGTGGTAATGTCCAGTTGTCAATGCACCATATCCACATTAAGTGTCTCAGCAAAGTGTTTAACCGTAACAACCCTCTCTCCCAATGCTACCCGATTGTGCCCCACTTTCATTCAAAAGACCTCAGGCAACAATGCTACGACAGTGGTAATGTCCAGTTGTCAATGCACCATATCCACATTAAGTGTCTCAGCAAAGTGTTTAATCATAACAACCCTCTCTCCCAGTGCTACCCGATTGTGTCCCACTTTCATTCAAAAGACCTCATGCAACAATGAAGAGTGTGTCCACACTTCAGTATGTTTGCCACGACTCCTTACACAATGTGGAACCATAAAAACCACGCAAAACCAGCACTGAGCCAGCACATGGATGTGGTGGAGGCCGAACCCAATACACACGTGAGCAGGCTGTTCCATTAACCCTTCTATTGAAATAAGCAAGAATCTGAAGAGGAAGTACCTTTCTCCTGGAAACTTGTTAGGTAGAATAATATAGCGAAGTCCATTTTGCAGTTGCCCTCGATGCAACTTTGGGTGAGATGGAAGTGGATATCTTAAAAATCCCTCTAAATCCGCTTTTGAAGCTTCAGGATCCAAGAAATCTACTCCTTGTTTATCTATGATGGCATCTGTCCAGGTTGGACTAGCAACATGTGGCTCATCCGGACCTGGAGTTGCATATGCAACATGAACTGGCTTCACATAAACAGACATCCAATCTAGTGTTAGCCAAACTAAACTGTAATAGTGAATAAAACTTCTGCAAACAATAAGAGGCAGAAGAATGAGACAATTGAAGTAAAAACTAATATCATTGTCTCGCTAGAGTGGACACTTCAAATATTGAACACTCAGAGCTACAAAATTATTATTGTTATTATTATTATGATTTATAGACTACGGAGAACATCTAATAGTGTGCCTAGTTATCAAAAAAAAAAGAAGAAATCCAAAATGATGTGAACCTCTTGCAACTAGAATTGCTAAGTTTATGCATCCATACTATGAAGAAAAAATCAGTGGTTTTATTCACTTTTTTTATCACTGGATATAGAATAACAGTCAGTTCAGTTACCCAAATGTATTGCGCCTCTTTGGAGACACGGATTTCTTGTTACTTATGAACATAAAAATGATTGTCACTTACAGATAGTTTGCTTGACGATAACTTTGACAAGTGGAAATTTGACTTGTCATGCAAGAATCCGCGCAAAAATGACTTAGCATTGCATCTATGCCTGTGATGATCTGGGAAACAAGAAATGCACGTTGGTCTTTCTTGCAAGCTTCTTGTACTGACTGGATCACCCAAAATAGAATTATACTGTTTCCATACACTTTTCCTTCTCATATGAGATTGCAACTTTCCATTTCCACCTTCATGCAGACACCTCTGCCCAAAAAAACTACTGGAGAAGGAGAAGGAGAAGGAGAAGCAGAGAAAAGAGAGAGAGAGAGAGAGAGGTTTAGTATGATCAATAACTTACAATAAATTTAAAGCATGTTACGTGTGGCATGCTATATGCAATTGCACACACATACATTTGAAAATTTATACTCTTACAACACTTACATACATTTCTTATGATTTCTACTATTGTATTTATCAATCTTAATAGCATCAAACAAGATAATCATTCCAAAGTGTATGAGCATGAAATAAATTGGGCCTCCTTGGAAGGCTTTTAGTTAATTTGGATTTCAAAAACTAATGATAAATTAAGGTTTGTGTGCTAGATAAATAACTTGTGACCAAAAAATAAGATACTAATATGATCCAGAATATTGTTACCCTAGCTTCATAACTAGGTCAGAAAGAACTAACAAAAAATACTTCAGTAACTAAATTGTACTCATAGACATGCAAACTCAAGAATAACACAAAACTAACATTATCCAAAATCTGCTTCACATAACAATTTAGATAAAATTATGCCAAGTAGTGCTAGTGTTGTTACTCCAATAAATAATAAACCCCAAAAGGTCCATCTTCAAGTACCTAATAAGGAATTCAGAAACACAAAACTACTAATTGTTTCTCTCAATTCTCCAGAAACAATGACTTCTTCCTAAAACCTCTACAAACTTACAAAAATTTCTCAATGAATCCAGAAACAAAGCTCTATAGCCAAAGAAAAGAAAATTCAATTCCCTTCAGATTGTTTTCGGAAATTCCTATAAAAATCTCAAACATCTGATTTTTCCATAGATAAGGCGAACTATGAAATAGAAAAACAAACTAAAAGAAATTAGACTATCAAATAAAGTCAGTCATTGACAAAAACCCTAAAATTGATAGGAGGAGGAGCGCATGGAGAAGTTCACCTTTGGCGGAGAGAAACAGATGGACGTCTTGGAGTGAATCTAGTAGACGTTTTAGCACTAACAGAAGTCCGAGGAAAAACAAGGTTTGAGCGTGTTCTTGACGAAGAATCATTTCTAGTAACAATGGAAGAAGATGAATGAGGAAGAGTCGCCATTAGAGACGACGATGAAGCTATCATTTATTTATTTTTCTCGGAACGGAGGTGGGCAAAAACGCGATGCCCGGGGTGAGGGATAAGTTGATGTACCACACACCCCACTGTTTACTTCTTCCTTGTGGCTCCAAATTGAAGATAGGTACATGGAATATAAAAAACAAATTAGAATTTTCTATCAAAATGGAATTTGGACGTTAGGTAGAGGTTGCAAAGTTGCATTATTGTGTGCTGCTTGCGTACCGTATGTGGCTCATTCAGTTTAGAACCATACGTATATGTAATTGAAGAATTGATCTTAGTTTTTGGATTTGGAACCATGCGGTGATTTTGACCATAATGACAAGAGATCACAGGAAGATGGCTAATTTATTTTATTTTTTAATACAGCTAATTTTAATTATTTATTGGCATGGCGTTCAGTTGCGGATAACGTGGAAAGGTGTTTGAAAAAGTAAATTAGAGCTAATTCGGAGTTCAATTGCTTTACAGAATTCCTCTGCGAGGTTATTAGGGTGATTTTGACCACTTGTTGGTATTGTCTTTACTTTTAATTGCTCTACAAAATCCCTTTGCAAGCTCACCATGGTGATTACGACCACTTGTTGATGTTATCTGTACTCGCAGTCGCAGTTGCTCTACATAATCCCTCTGCAAGGTCTCGCGATTTTTACTTGCGTAGAGAGTTAGTAGACTATTACTTATCTCTTAACTCTCTATTAGCATCAGGTAATCAATATACTAATTTAGCGTGCACCCCATACAATCTAAGAATTACTCATAAACCTTAGATTTAATAAAGACAGGCAACAATGATTAAAACTTCAAATAAACTTAAATAACTAATAAAGCTTCACGCTTGGAACATTGAATTAATCATTGATCAATAAAGTTTAGCTTCTCATATTACAAAAAAAAACGACGATAGTTTCCCCTAAAAGAGGGGTAAACCCAAGGTTTTGGAATATAGATTGAAATATGATATAGAAGAGATGTCTTGTTTGAGCCGTAAAACTTTCCTTGTATAGCCTTTAATGCTTGGACGTCATGTCTTCTCAAATAAGGAAACCCTTGTTTGATTCCCGACCGAAATAGGTTTACAAATGCCAAGGAAACACAAAAAACTAGTCCAAAAATAACATCCCACGTCCAAGATAGAAGTTGGGTCGGTGATCCATAAGAAAACCTGCCCAAATTCATCGGAAACAAAAGGTTGAAGGAAGAATGCGTTGATAGCTCACATGTGAATAACACGACCGCGTCAACGATACGTCCCGTGTGTCTCATCCTGAGCTGGAAGTGATTAATTCTATAATTAAACATGTTTTTATTCACCTCACTTGTATTTTGATTCTTCTTCACTTGTAGGCTTCACTTTTCTAGTTATTTCTACTTCTTTTGGATGATTCACTTAATAAAAGACATAAACTATAAAACAAGCAAAATACAAGGTAATACAAAAGAAATCTAGTAAATAAGCACATGTAATTGATGCTAAAGGTGCGTAAAGTATGCACTTATCGTATAAACATCAACTACTTGTGGTGTATCAATAGATCATAAATAAGGATACATTATAAAAGCACAGTTGGTATAAATGATGGATATGATGTAAAGTTATAAAAGATAAAAAGATGGTGTAGATGATAGGTACATCACATTACTGAAAAAGCGGGGGTCTAACAACCACACCCAATATTTCGTTTAGCCAATATTGTATGGACAAACTCCAATATAATTCTGAGAGCACCAAATAATAAAGCGAGCTCAATCAAGAAATATATCCAAGAGTTATATCTCCGTTTCTTAATGTAATCAGCAAATCAAACAGATAGAAATCCGTGAGCCTGATTATTATAAGAAACAACTTGAACGGTACCAAAGACCAATGTTCAAGTGTCAATCAATTTATATCAACAACCAAAGGTTGGATTATCTAATTAATTGAAATTACGCACAACCTGTGATATTTCAATTACATAAACGAATATAATGCGGAAAAGAAATAACACAGACACCAAAAAAATTGTTAGCGAGGAAACCGCAAATGCAGAAAACCCCCGGGACCTAGTCCAGATTTGAACACCACACTGTATTAAGCCGCTACAGACACTAGCTTATTCCAAGTTAACTTCAGACTGGAATGTAGTTGAGCCCTAACCAATCTCACACTGATCAAGGTACACTCGCGTTCCTTACGCCTCTGAATCCTAGCAGGACTCTGTGCACTTGATTCCCTTAGCTGATCTCACCCACAACTAAGAGTTGCTACGACCCAAAGTCGAAGACTTGAAAAACCAATCTGTCTCACACAGAAAAGCCTATTGAATAAATAAATCCGTCTCCCACAGAAATACCTATGAGTTTTGTTCCGTCTTTTGATAAATCAAGGTGAACAGGAACCAATTGATACACCGGATTCATATTCCCGAAGAACAACATAATAATATCAATCACCTCACAATAATCTTAATCGTATGGTAGCGAAACAAGATATTGTGGAATCACAAACGATGAGACGAAGATGTTTGTGACTACTTTTTATCTTGCCTATCGGAGATTAAATCTCGAGCAAATCTTAGAGAAGATAGTACTCAATCACGATAGCAAACAACAAGATCAGAACACGCAACTATAGAGAAAATAGTTGGGTCTGGCTTCACAATCCCAATGAAGTCTTCAAGTCGTTAACCTACGGGGTTTTGGAAAAAACCTAAGGTTAAAGGAGAATCGACTCTAGTCGCAACTAGTATCACACAGGAGGTGTGGGGATTAGCGCGTAGAACTTAGACATACTTACCTGATAGAATCAAATTCACCATAGTGAGCTTAGAGACAATCATATTATGAAATAGAAAATTAGTCTATTGAACTTAGAGCTACAAATTATAGATTTTAGTTGTAGAAAACCAATTAGGCTTGTGCTTCATTCCTTGTTGTTTTGACTCGTTTAAAATGAGTTGTTTTCTTTTCGCGCGTTTGTAAGTATGAGCAGTACTTGCGTTTAGTTGAGAGATAGTAATTCTCTATAAGGTGGGGAGTTTTGAATGTTCATAAGGATGGTTCGATTTTTCGAGGACGAAAATGTATAAGGTGGGGAGAATGTAAGGACCCTCAAGCTCGTCAACGCTATTAGACCAGTCAAGAGACGACTAAGCCGTTAATGACTCAATTAATTAGAGACGAATGTTAATTAATAGAAATTAATCTAACAATAATTCATGTATGAAACTAGTATCACTAGATAAATCTCGAAAAGTTATGCGAAATAGACTACTCGAACGTGTCATTCGGATACCGGACGAAGAAGATATCATTGGATCAATGCAAGGGTAAAATCGTCTTTACATTAGGTCGACCTGGCTGCCCATATCTTTTGGATGGGTGCCTTTATCATTTTCTCTTTGGCCTTATCACCCTAACGTGTCGAAGAGAAATTCATCTTCTCTCTTCTTCGTTCTTATCTCCTTCTTCTTTTGTTCTTCCTCTGTCGAATTCAATTCATATAATTGAGTTAAATCTTGTGAGAAGTTCATAGAAAACTTGTTAGTACGTTGAATCGAAGGTGATGATGCTGTAGTTGTTTGAGCACGAGAAGAGGATGATATGGTTGCTGCTGTAAATCAGAGTTAGGGTTTCTGTAATAGGGTTTGTGTAGAATTGATGATGAATTGAGTTGTTGATGATTGAAGAACTGAGGGGTTGATTTTGATTTGCCGAAGTGAATCTTTTCTGGTGTTGAATCGAAAATAAAAGGTAAACAGAGAATTTAATTAGGATTCTTTATCTGTTGTTATTTCTTTATGAAATTGAGTTTGTGTTGGTAAAATATTAGATGGGTTTGTGTTTGATTGAAGTCTAGATGATTCTATAGGATTTAATTTTAATTTCTTTAAGATAATTAAGTTTCAAGTTAGGGTTTTGATAAATTGTAGATGAGGATTAGGTTTTCTGAGATGAGAATTACTGATGAAGAAGAATTGGGATTTGGTTCTGTGAAGAAAGAAACTGAGGTTACATGGAGTTTGTGAATTATGAACTGTTGAAGGTGGTGGTAGCTTATGAGTAACAGGGATTTAGAAATGGTGTTGTTGGAAAAGAATGTTTGTTGTTAGTGTTGAAGATGATTGTTAAACTGAGTGAATGGGGAGAAGGTGCAGTTACTGGTGATTGATTGCAGTTCTGGTCAAGAAGTAGAGGAAATGGTGATTTCTAAGAAGAACAGAGAATTCAGAGAATTGTTGGTGTTGTAATTTAGGATTGCAGGTGGTGTTGGTCTAATGAGTTACAGAACTTAGGAGATGGTGATGAATGTATAGGAGTATTATACAACTAGTGTTGCAGGTAGTTGTAATGTTGAGTGGTAGCTAAAGAAGATGGTGTTGTTTGTGTATTTGCAATGGCAGGAGTTATGGAAACGGTGGAGCTGAATTGTTGTTGATCTGGATTACAGATGTGGTATTGAGCTGGTGGTGTTATTTGAGTTGAGTATGGTATAGAGATGTGATTGTAGTAGGATTGTGATATATCACAGGGAGGATGGAATTAGTTGGTGTTAGATGAATGCGAGGTTAGTTACAGGTGATGACTGTGGAAAGAAGAGTTAGGACTGAGATGAATTGAGGCTGATGGGAAGGTAACTGAAGTTGTAAGTTGTGGTGTTTGGGAAGTCATGGAGTTAATCAGTGGTGTTGAGAACTGGAATAGATTGTGTGTTTGAATTGAAGTCTGAGTGTACTGGAATTGGATTAGATGTGGAGGAGGAATGAGAATTGTTTAACTGAATTGAAGGTTGGGTTTAGTTTAGGTTAAATTCTTTATGAAGTTGTATTTGGGTTTTGGTTTGTGCAATGTCTTTGTATTACTTCTTGAATTTAGACCTGTTAGTCATCCTAGTCAGATTATCTGACTGACTCTTTTCTTAGCTTACTCAGGGTATCTGACTGAGTTATTTCTTTGACCTGAACCAGTCTTGTTGACTGAGTTGACTCACCGATTCCTGTTTGACACAGTGGACTTTGACCGAGTTAACCCTTTGACTTGACCTTGACTG
This sequence comes from Papaver atlanticum, assembly GCA_023531105.1. Classification (NCBI taxonomy): domain Eukaryota; kingdom Viridiplantae; phylum Streptophyta; class Magnoliopsida; order Ranunculales; family Papaveraceae; genus Papaver; species Papaver atlanticum. The sequence goes on from JAJJMB010007130.1 coordinate 5,882,602, forward strand.
GACGTTGACTATTGGTTGACCTTTTGACTATTAGAGACCGTTAATTGACCCGATTGGACTGGGCTTTGTGTAATGGGTCGAATTTAGTGGACTTCTTAGTGCAATGTATTCTTAGTTTGATGTTTTGGACCTTGTGGTCAGAAATAACCTTTAGTTTCTTCTACAAGGTTGTAGATACTCTTTAGACCTATCAAATGGACTATAGATTCTACCTAATGAAATTAGTATACCTTTGTTATGCCAAATATTGATAATGAAAAGATGTAGAACCATAAATGGGCTTAGAACCATTAGATAATTCACTTAGCCTATAACTAGAGAATTGTATGAGATTGTGTTATGAGCCTTGTGTGAGCCTTTTGGCTAATCTTTAGAGTGCTTGTGTGATTAATAATTAATCTTTATTAACAACGATCGATCTAAAGAATGCACCAGTGGATTATGGATCTTGAGGTAGGCGAGGCTTGTCATCAAAAGAGGTGGGAATCGATAACGAACTTTCTTGTATTCATTATTGATTTACAAATATATCTTTTGTGAAATCCATGCATATCTTCGTTACTATATGATAGTGTATGCATGTATTATCCGTGTGTAATACAAACTAGTTTTCTTTCACATTTTGGGATGGGCTTGGATCTTTAAAAACAACTGATATCTGTGTTTTGGGAGTATTTACTTATTTTCAAAAGTGATTCCTTCCATTAACTGGAAAGTAGTTACAATCTTTATTTATTGGTAGCATGAAAGGGAGAAGGTTTCCTTTTGATTGGTGTGAGATGTGTGTGTGCCCAAAAGTTATATCTATATTTATGCGCTAAAGGAGTGAAAATTGCTTCCACTAATAAACTAATAGGTGTGTGACACGTCACTGAATATTATTTTCCCTATTTCTGTACGGGCAACGCATGTCTCATACATGAATGTTTACTGTTCTTTTAAATTACTTTCAAAAGCTATTATATTATGTTTTGGTGTTTAGAGAGAATGATGTTGAGAATCTTATATATGATGGTTGGATTTACGTGTGGGCGGATACGGGCTCTCCACCGTGTAAGCACTTCTATCGGATATAATGTTGTTACCATTAGTTTCTTTGGATACTTGATATGTAGAGTGCGCGTAGAATGAGGTACTGGTAAGGTACATATCGTTTATGACTTCGACGCCGAAAACCTCAGGGGGCCTTTAATGATCATTGAAGAATCCACAACAGTCATGCCTTGCTACTCCGAAGGATTGCGTCGCTTAACTATTATTACTGTTGTGAATGTGTGCCGCAAGATTGGTTGGTAGATCTTTATATTCCAGTATAGTTTATTATTTTATTTATGCTTTATTTGTTTTCCGTGTTTTATTGGTTTTTAGCAAAACCTGCATTGTCTTTAAATCATTTTAGTGATTACTTGAAAGTTAGTTATTATTTCTACTGGGCACCCTTCGGGATGATGTGCTCACTCAATTCCCACTTTCAGTTTCAGAGACAGATCAAGATGTGCACGTGGCGATGAAAGCTTCGTGGAGTTGGTTAGCTTCCGCTATGTTTATTTTTGTGTTTATATTCTATTTGTAAACCAACTCACTATTGAATATGTATCATTTGAGAGGAGTTCTTGTATTTATTTTAGAGATGGTTTAGTTTTGGGTTAATCTTTGTTTAGAACTTCTTTCTTAATGTTTAATTAGATGTTTTAGATCCTTAGTGCCTCATTTTATAGTTAATCACTTGGACTAGTCAGCTGGTAGCTTAGGGGGCGCGACAACATTGCCCCCTATTTCACGGACAGAATTATTTGCACCATTGTTGGTAAAAATAAATAAATCCAAACACGCAGGCAATCTACTGAAAACTGATACGATCACAAATTTTTAATAGTTAGGGTAAGTGTGTTTATTTTAAATTGGATCCGTCTTAGGGGAGTTGTTCCCTTGGTCTATATAGGCCATTTTGTATCCATTATGTATCCGATTAAAGAAGTGATGAATGTAAACTTGCAGTATTTTTTATTTCTTTTATACGTGAAGCAAATTTGTAACAACGCAAAAAAAATTAATAAAAAGTCAAAATAACTTATAACGTTCATAGTGAGTCGTTGATTTATTTAGATTCATTGTTTAAATGAGCTAAAGCTCTACAGGAAGAGTTAACTAAACAATGTAAAAGGATGAGACGGCTACAATATCTAAGGTAATCCAGAATTCCACATCAAAGTGCATGCTCAAAATCCAGGTGTTGGCTTCAAATTCCACATCCATTAGTTCAGTTTTTTCATAGAACCCTGGTCATGCACTTTCTACGGGAAACAGCACCCATATTTCCAATTGTCTCCTCTATTTTTACAACCGTGCCAGACGTTCCCCCTCCTTTTGGAAAAATTGGGTTCCAGATTGACCTGCGATCATCATCATCAATTTCATTTGTTATACTTTTGGTACACCCAAATCGCAAAATTTGTCATATGGTTCGAGTTCCTGCTATTTGATGTCCACTATATGTTATGTATCAGAACCTCTGCTATGAAATAGTCGGCATATTGTGTTGTCCATGAGCAATTATGTATTAGAACCTCTGCTATCATACCCTCTTTTCACCTTCATATGCAGGGTATTACCTAGAAAGACAATTTCACAGAACAGAGTTGTGTATAAAACTTCGAATACATGTTCCACCTCATTCTCCTGGAGTGAAAACCCTCATCCACTATTAGCTCATGATTAGCTGATATGTGGCGATATTTAAATTTTACTTATAGGTAAGACTGACCTGTTTTTCGCGGAGGAAGGACTCGGCCATTTTGCCTAGCAAATCTTCAATTATATAGTTCCTGCGGCGAAGAACATGGTTGTTCCCGTTGTATCATTCACCTTCATTTTCAACCACAGCGTATTTTTTTTCTTTCTAAATCACATTTCATTAATATAAAAAATGAGAAAGTTATACAAAACTTAAAACCCAACAACCACACAGAGCAGCCCAGTTGCTCAGGCCCAAAACTCAGAAAGAAAAAATCCTGCAACTACTTAACAACAAAAAGACATACTAAAACAAATTTGAATATTTTTTTCCAGCAGAATCTGTAGTATGCAACTCCAGGCAGCTCAATTCTTGTTAGGAAAGAAGGTCTTCCCATGATAATTTGCCTTTCACCAGCAGCTAAATTTGCACCCCTTTTAGCTGCAGAATCAGCAGAAAAATTTGTTTCTCTGAAGCTGTGATGATATATAATAGATGAAACCCTGCTAGTAACTTTTAACCATCTCATGTGAAGGAACCAAGGGACATACAACAATTCTGCTGCACATACAACAACATACACTTATGCCATATAGTTAGTATACCAATGCCAATGCCACCAGATAAAACTCCAATCACTTGACATACATGATTTCTAACTACAACCCCAAAACCAGTTGCACCAGGGTTGCCAAAGGAGGAGCCATCACAACAGAACATATTATAGCCCATAGGAGGAGGTTCCAGTAGCAAATCTTGATACACTGAAACTTACTGTGCCTTATTCCAAGATTGAACAAGGCAATTATTTGGAGATCATAGTGCTGGTTCCACTTATTACTTTTCATTCTATATCTACCTTCAAACACCATCTTCTTAATTATGTTTTTGAATTGTTGCTAATTTGGTTTTGTATCCTCAAATATTCTCTTATTCTTTTGAAACCACAGTTCTTTAATGACAGAACATGCTGCAGTTATCCAAGTCTCTCTAATCAGAGGACTACAGTTTTTTGCATTATTCCATATGTCATCAAAAGAAACTGGCAGACTAAAACCAAAGATAGAGCATAACCATCTCCAGATATTAACACTAAAAACACAGTGCCAGAGAATGTGAGACATGCTATCTTGTTCTTTCTCACAAATACAACATCTGGATGCTAAATTATACCCTCTTTCAACCATAACTGAATCATCAATAAAGGTCCCCTGAATTACTTTCCAAACATTGCTTGATATGCTTGGATGAAGATATGGATTTCATATATTTTTAGACCAATGCATTATAGGTTCCTTGTGTCTTAAAAGTGAAATGGATGAAGAAATAGTAAACTTACCATGTGAAGTGCTAGTCCAAAAAAGCATATCTTGTCCCCCTCCTATGTCAGGTAAGCTGAATGAGTTGAATAACTGTTGCATTTCTGCAGGAATACACCAACTACGATCTTGTATAAGATCAGCTACCTTCATTTGCATATTATTCCTTACATAAGGAGTTAATGCAGTGTGTTCTATTAGTGGTGTTTCATGAACCCAGCTATCAAACCAAACATTCACCTTTTGACCATTACCAATGCACCATTTAATATTATCTTTTAACATACTCCAAGCCCACTTCAGTCCATGCCAAATAGAAGATAGTTGCCAATTCTCATTCCATTGCCCATTTGTATTTTTACATTTGCTTTAATGAATAATGCCCATTCTTCTTCAGAATTTATGATTCTCCACATCATCTTCATTAGCAGAGCCTTGTTGATGACTTCTAATCTTTGAATTCCAAGACCACCTTCACTAAATGGGGTGCAAACTTTCTTCCAAGACAGAGTTTTGTATTTTCTCACTTTTCCATCACCAGACCAAAGGAAATTCCTTATAATCTTTTCACAAATTTTAATCACAGATGAAGGCCATTTATAAACTCCCATATTATATATCGGAATGCTGCACAAGACTGACTTGACAAGGAATAGTATGTCATGGAATGACATTAATTTACCCTTCCAAACAGCTAGTTTTTTTTGAAAAACTTCTACCATAGGCCATATTGTAGAAATCTTAACTCTGCTAGGAGATAAAATTACTCCTAACCGCAGCCTATTCAAGGTGAGTAAAATAAGGTCCTCATGGCATAGTAATTGAATGAATATAATTCTAGCATTTCGGAAATTACTTATAGCGCTGCATATCATGAAACCCTCCTTGCACTCAGGACATAACATGTATAACCAATCATCAAAAATCTGTACAGTAACATGGTCTATTTTCGGAGGAACTTACGTTGTAATACAGACACGGTAAATCGAGGCTCAAACTCAAACTACATCATGTAGGCTCGTCATTTCGTTACTTCATTATGATATATAAGGAAAATTTTATTTTTCGTTACTTCATTATGGCTTATAAGATTATAGACATGGTTGTGTCTGGAGTTGGTTGTGCATTTGAATTCCTGGGTTCTCTGTTGGGATGTTTAGTCGGACTCGGAAAAACCAACTTCAAAAAACAACATATTAAATAGGTGAGTTTTTTAACGCTTCGGAATAATGGATATAAAATTCCAGTTAATAACAGTGACTGTAGTGTGGTTAGTACCTGAAAGAAAGCTTCTGCTTGGGAAACAACTTCCAGAGCATACGTTCTTTACTGAGCGGCTCGCTTTCTCTATGAAGTAGATTGAAAAGTCATGTTGAATAAACAAATTCAGCTAGCTTCCGCACATATTTTAATGTCAATGCAGTTCTATCCGGGTCGGACAGAAAAATTGGTGCCATGTTGTTGATCAAATATATGCAATATGTTTGTCCGTTATTAGATTTTTTATACTATCAGATTGGTACACTTTGGTGGCTTACATCTTAATCTCTTCATTTTGTTCCATGTTTATTCACTGTAACCCCTAACTTACCATGTAAGTTACCACATTTAAGAACTAAGATAAATAAATCGGGTTCAGCCTAATCTCAGGTTTTACATTCTAACCTTATTTATAGGGTATTCTGGTTTCGAATAAAGAAATAAATCTTAAGGTTTGTGACCTCAACATATACCCACTAACTCAACCAACAACATTAAGGCCTCAAGGCTGTGATGTTTCATACAGAAGTGTGGAATGGTCTCCCCTTGATTCAAGGGAACCTGGATTGCTTCGGCTTTAGTATAAGTTAACAACTAATTTCATATCCGGATTCGTTCTTCAAACAACTAATTCATATCCAAAGGAAGCGCACAACTCTGTGTTTCAGTCTATATATACATGCTTTATATATTAAAGAAAAGGGATATAAATCATGTGATACATACTAAAATACACCACACCATGATTATGTCAAACTACTAAAATCAACACTTACCGTCTTCTCTGGCCTTATCCAAAGGAAGCCTACTACTCTGCACCATCAGAAAAAATCATCACTATTCATGTATCAAGATATCCAAATATGGGTGCTCATATTAAGACAACATAAGCAGTAATTAAGAGGACTAACCATAATCAAATATCTCAGAATTTCCAAACATAGCTTGTTTTAAATAATCTGCTAGTGTTGCGACATCGTACTTTCTATCAACACCATCACTCATCACTATCCTTATACTATCATGCAATACATGTTAATGTTCTATTGTTTAGACCACAGAGGTGCAATTGCACATAATTCACTCGATGATGATCGGTTATTCCTATTTTCCTTTTCAAAGTTTACTCAAGCAAATGTTCAATTTCCTCCAAATTGGGAACATGCTGGGACTGGACTCACCGATTTAACATCAAATGTGGTCATATCTAAGCAGTTACTTAGTTGAGATGATCAAACCTTGTACTTACAAAGAACTGAAATGGTCAATGAGACCTTCAACCGTAAATACTATCCTCTCAATTCCTGGGGAGTAGAGGTAATAAGAAGAACTCATATTGAAAATGGCGCTGCAAAATTTGCACGCCTGGAATCACTGCAGCGGAGAAGTTCAAAAGAGGGAAGATGGATGCAAATGCCTGGGAAATGTGGTGGTTGAGCGTGATTTTCCTTTGAACTTAGGTGACTTATATAGGCCGCAGATTTTCATTCTTTCAATGCCATGACAATTAATTGATAGAAAATGAAACGGTTGTTATATTAATCAACCAAAACATGAAAGGGTATTGAAAGCAAAAAAATTATAACACAAAGGAAGATGGAAGGCCAAAGGAACCGAGCAATTCCTCTGGTTAAAATTAGGAAGCTTGTAACGACATATTTGAAGAGGCAATTAAATGTAAATAACCTGAAACGTCCCATGATGAAACATTGATGTGTGAGCTAAGAAATCAGGTATAAATTGCTATGGCCCATAGCAATTAGGTCAAAATTAGGATCACCAGGGAATAAACAAAAAAAACAATTCTTAGCTCTAAAACGGATTTGTACATAAAAAAATTATAAAAATTCACACACATAAGGAATCAAAATTATCATCTCGAGGGAATCAGAGAAGCAAGTAAATATAATAAATATTAAAAAAATTGATACAAATAACGAACAAAAATTTGAAATAAAATTTGATTCTTCCAGGACTCACAAAATCAAATAACAATGTTCGGGGTAAAAAATTCAATGTTCCTAAAGATGAATGTATTTGTCGTAATTATGTTTTATTTCACCTACTAAGATTGTATCGATGGTGCAAAACAACATGGTAACACCTGAAAAGACGAGGGTACCCAAATACACCACAATCTTTAATTTATCCACCTATAAGTCCTCTTACCGAAAGTGATTGTCTATGGACAAAGTCGAGACAATACTACAAATCGGTATTCACACTTTGTGTGATTGACTATGGATACGAGATCGAGACAATACGACTACCAAAGTGTGATTACTTGATAATAGGTTCGGACTTAACCAAACACTATAGGATCACTATCAAGTAAAGCGGAGTTAACGTTTGTGTATTTTACTTCTAGTTATAATAAACAATTATAATTGCGGAAATAGAAAAGTAAAAGATACAACAAGATTTTGTTAACGAGGAAACCGCAAATGCAGAAAAACCTCGGGACCAAGTCCATAATTGAATACTCTAAGAATTAAGCCGTTATACAAAATATAAACCAACTTCGTATAGTTGAGTCCAAGCAACTAACCCTAGTTCACTTAGTTTCTTCAGTATCCCTGGGATTCCGACTTCGATGAGTGCACGCACTGGAACACTTCCTTTGGATCGTATTCCAAACAGTAAAGGAACAACAAATCTATTTGGTAACAACTCTCTTGATTCTTTAAGATAAATATATCTCAAGTCATATGCAAAGGCTCTTCCGTTTAAACTAATAAACTCCTTTGCCCGGTTAGATCAATCCAATCTCTATTACCTAAGGAATAAGATTCGAATTTGTAACAATCAAAATAGATCTCAAGAGAACTATTAGGCGTTGCCGATCTCACGCAACTAATCAATCGAATAAATCTGATTCTAGTTCGATCCCAGACGATCAAGGTTTATGCTACACAAAGATATGAGAAACCAATAAGAAATCTTCTTCGTCTTCAAATCTTATTTACTCTTCAATTAAACCTGCATAACACCACTTGAATCTCTTATGATCAATCACGCACATAACAGAGTCTATTAACAATGGATTATCACAAGATGTCTATAGATCTACAAACAGTTTTAAAGATCACGTCGATACTTCATCAAGTTTGAGTGAATCTTATATCAGAAGAGAAGATTCTCAAGAATAAACAAACTAGGTGCAATCAAAGTTTCAACAACCGTTAGTCAATCAAATCAATTGAAAACTTATAAACTACAATTATCTAGTTTCCCACCAACGGTACTCGTAGAGCTTCTTGATCCCACAGAAGTCTTTAAACGAGCGGTCGTAAGAGATTTCGCCTAATTAGGGTACTTTCCTCTCCGAATAGACGGCTCAACAAGAAACAACAAAAAGATGAAGTTTGCCTGGCTCTTAGGATAGTTTGCTAGAAATGAAAATTTAGGTATTCATAGACCAATGATGTTTGGACACCAAGGAATTTCCAAAACCGAAAGTATTCTCAAGATATGCAATAAATGCCCATTCGGTTTTCATAATTCCAGGAAATGCTTTGTCCAATATTTTCCGAAATCTCTCAATAAAAAATCTCCAATTAGTAAATGCACATTAATAATTTTTATTCTCTAGAGATATGCATTTAATTGTTGGTAATTAAAGCATATAAAACTAATAACCTTAATTAAAAGATTCTTAATTTATTTCGGAACGGGATCTCCTTGAGTAATTAAGGAATATCTTTGAACAATAAAATATAAGAGTTATTGTTCGTGTTCAAAGTATGTTGACATCTTTTCTTTGTAAATCATATTTCATATTTACAATCTTGGAATCGATTATACCACACTTCCAAACAAGTTTAGAATTGATTCATCTGAATTCCAAGATAACTAGGTGATTGATCAAATATCAAAACACATTCATGGGTTCAATCGGTTCTACCAATCACTAGGATCGGTTATACCTTAATTTTGAACACTTGTGATTGGTCACACAAGTTACAAGGACCGGTTACATCAGTTACCAGGACCGGTTACATCAGTTACCAGGATCGGTTACATTTATTACCAGGACCGGTTACCATATACACATGGTAATTCTTGCGATCGGTCACACCAGTCACTAGGATCGGTTACACCAATTACTAGGACTAGTTACACTAATTACAAGGATCGATTACACAACTCTATTGTGATCGGTCACACCAATTACTAGGATCGGTCACACCAATTATAAATATCGATCATACCATATCAGGAGATTACTTAGGATCGTTACGCTAATTAATCAAAAATTGTCATACCAAATCATAAGTCAGGCATTGTGATTAGTTATACCAAGATACATAACAAGTTATGACCGGTTCTACCATCTCACACATATTGGTAATCCAAAGATTTGCAATGAATAGCCATACCAATAAGCCTAGCGATTTCCCTTTCGATTCATAAAACAAGTTCATGAATGTACTTCCTTAACAAATGTAAACATTGTTTCCTAGGATGAAATCTTCACCTTTACCCATTCTCATAATCATCACAACATTCATAAGATTATGTCGATGTCATATCTACGAAGTTCAAAAGATAAACGTTATACTTCGTAGTCTAATTCTTTAACACTATGATCATATGATCATGTCTCACTACTAGAGTAAAATATTCATACATATCTTCGCAGTTATGTTTTCAATATAGCACGACTTGAAAGATACGTTAGGAATGAAACAGTTCAAGTCAATATTACTAACCTCAAGAGGAAAGATGATGTCGTCGTTGTAGCTCGTTACTTTTTCACGTTCTTCAGGTCTTCGAGTAATACTTGTATGTCTCATATTCCTAGACTTTCTAGTCTAACCTATACGAAGTTGACTTTAGTACATAATCAAGTGACTCTTAGATGAGTTTTGATTTACTAAAATATGCAACCAAATTTGACATACCAACGTTTGGTGGGTTCAACCTAACAACACCATATGGGATAAAATATCTATGAAATATCAAGAACAAACCATGAACCTCAATGATCATGATGCGAATGTGTTGTCGAAACGCTTCATTACAATCAATAAAGAAATCACTATATATGTTTCTGCGATATGCAAGCCAAGAGAGGCCGGTAAAGTGGTGCTGTTGATGTTGATGCAGATTGGAAACGCAAAAATAGAAAAAATTTCCAACACGAAATTTGTTATCATATTTTCAAAAGTGTTGAACAAATATAATCCGTACTTGTTAGCATCTAATCAGCAAGTACCTGCCAGATCACCATACAATGCTTCTCATTCAACACCAAATTCTGCAACATTTCACTAGGTCCAACAAATCCAACTTCTTCAGATACCACAACAAATCCAAATTCCTACTTAATTGTCAATGATGGTACTAATAAAAAAATTATAGGGAAAAACAAATTAAGCAAGACTTGCGAAAAATTACCTCAAAAATGAGGGAGCTCCGACGGTTTTAACATTTTCGAATTTATAAAACATCAGAAGACCATCGAGAAGCAAAGAGAGGTTGATCGGAAATTTCAAAACAGGATGATATAAAAAAAGTTAGATTTCTCAAGACAAACTTGTCAACGAATATGACAAGCATAAGATTCTGGGTGCGAACACTTCAATTATGAACATGCAACAAAAATATGTATGGTAACTAGAATTTGATAAGCTACAAAGACAAATAGAAAAACGATCGGGATTTGTTAACAACCCAGCTGGTGATTGTTGAGGGGTGAATCTGGTTTTTGGTCCTACCCGTCCTAGCTACACCAAATAACTACACCTTTTAGGAATGGTATGAGAGAGAACTTGCCTTCCATTGTACTATGTACCTCCTTTTATAAACTTTTCCAAAAGCCCTGACAAAATGCCACATGTCCTTATTTACTACTAATGCCATTCCTTCTCTAATACAACCTCCTTCTTTTCCCTTAATCCCCTCTTTATCCTTTTCTCCTCATGGACACTCCTTAGTGGACTTGGGCCTTAGTCCCCAAGTCCCCACATTTCATGTTGGGTTTGCCTCCCCTTTAGGGACTCCCTAACCCTGTTAGGGGGTAATAATTTTCATGTATCAACATTAGTCCCCTGACTATTGGGTCAATTGTCAAATGACCCGGTAGTCAATTGGCTTCCATGTGTACGAATTTCTCTCTCTACTAAGAGAAAAAATCTTTCTTCCATCCCCACGTCCCTATGTGACGGTTAGTCTCCCATTTCGTGCAAAGAAACTTTACAGTTCCTCTTTATTCCTCATAACTGCCACGTTCAGGTCCCTACGTAACCTATATATAGACCCTTTGAATTATTCATTCTCTTCAACTTTATTCCATCATTCCATCTCATATCATTCCAGACATATCATACACGCGTCATGTCTAGCGACTCTACCAGTAGTAATTCATCCACGGAGGAGGAAGAAGAAGAAGAAGAAGAAGGATCCGAGGAACTGATGAGTACCGACTCCGATGTGGCGGGCTATGTGGATCAGGAAGAATTTCATATACCAGTGCCAGCGGATGATGAAGCATATACAATCTATGAAATCACGAGCAACTCCGATCTGAAGCGTGCGTTAAAACTGCGAGGTCTCCGTGATGGTCAACGCGTCCTTCCTATGGACGACGCTCTAGTCCCGCGCTTACTCAACCCTCCTGTGTCAGCTCATCCTCTTTCATCTGGATGGATCATGTATCCTGAGGAAGATACCCTAGACACCTTTTCGTTCAAGAAGGTTCCACGGATGGCTATCCATCGTGGTGATTACGATATTCCCGCTATCGAGATTCGGTCTTCATCTGCCACGCCTGCTATATGGATGAACTGGACGGCTTACATCCGCTCTAATCCAGACCACGTGGTCGCCCTTCGTTCATCGGGTATCGAGGAAGCCATAAATTCGTCTCTCAAGAGAGAAGTAGTTAGGTGTAGGCGCGATATGATGCGGCTATTCTGTCATTGGGCATCTCCTGTTCATACTTTATTTTTTGCATGGGGGGAGGCTACCATAGTTTTAGAGGACGTAGTGGCTCTTACGGGATTGCTCATCCATGGTAGTCACTCGTATGATGAGGCGACCGCTTTTAAAGCTTTGACTGATGAGGATAGGGAGTTATGGGCGTATCTGCTGGATTGTAAAGATGACTCTTGTAATGAACAAGTAAGCAAAGATCATCTACCGGCGCGGCAGGGAGGCAAAGGGAGGGTTGTGACTGCTAGCCAAAAGGGTAAACCATCGCCTGCTGCTAAAGGAAAGACTAAAGTGATTGAGGGTAAGAGACCTTCCTCATCACCTCACACAGGAGAACGATTGATTTCCAGCTCTACCCGCGCTTATGAGGCAATTCATGGATCATCAGTTCCCTCGGCGTGAACCAGCCCTGAGTCGTTTGTTAAACGTCATAAGCGCACCTTCTTTCCTCTTTGGATCAAGTATTGGGCCCCGTGGGTGGTGGATGGAAAGGTTATCCCTCCTCGTAGGAAAGAGACGCGGCCTCGTGCTGAATTAGCTGATTATATTTTGTTCTGGCTCTGTCACGATGTGTTTGAGTATAGTCCCTAGTATACCATCAAGAGTGAACTTATGCCAATGGTTGTGTTGCTATCTTGGGGCGTCTCTTTTCCTCTTGCACCGATGTTTTTGGGCAGCTTGTATCGTCATTTAGATTTGTTTTTCCATGATGTTCATATAGTTAATACAACTCATAAGGTTGAGACCTATATTCCCACTTCCTTTATGCAGGCGTTGTCTTAGGAGCATCTTCCTGAGTATGCCCCCGATCCTCATGTCCTGGCAGTTCATCGTGAAGAGGATGTCAAGAAAGATGATGGTACTGTCCGTAAGGTCGATGTCGCCTATGGTTATACGCGGATGGCTCTTTGGAATGGTAAAGGAAAAGTGCCCAAAGCGGATATAGCTAAGCTTATGGATGTGGCGAAGAACTTCTAGCCTTTTCCTTATCATGACGACCGTTCGGGTCCCGGGCACTATGATTTTACCTTGCCATTGGAGGGCACGAAGTTGGATTCAGCGCAGGTCTTATCGGCATCCAATTTTGATTTGGTGATGGCGGTGTCGCCTGGTTATCTTTCTGGTTTTTATGCTGGTAAGTTCATCGCCATGTCTCATAATCCTGATCATGCGTCTCGTCAAGTTGGGTTTGATCAAGGGGCTCATTCTAGCTTCCCGCCTTGGAGCGTTTCCGAGAACGAGGATATCATTGCTAGTTTCGATCATTTTGTTTTCAAGGAACCGACGCGCCCAATCGACCGAGGGATTATCTTTTATTTTCAACAGCCGATGCTTGAGCGCCCTTTGGAGATTACTGAGCTGGCTCATGAGTATCAGCTCCGCGTGCGTCGCCGAGCCCTGAATTTTCTTCTTCGTGATCCGTCTTCTCCTCCTGACTTATCTTTTAAAGATCTCTAGATTTTACACACGTCTGGTCGGGTTAAGATTGATGAGGCAATAGCCCAGAAGAATGGTCTTAAGCCAGGCACCAAAGGTCGCCCGCTGGATCCTTTGGAAAGTTCCTGGGATCCTCCTAAGGGTCACGAGCCTATCAGGAAGAAGAAAGGGGCGAAGCCCTTTTCTCATCGGAATCCTCCTAGACTCCATAATCCTAAGCCTGCTGCTAGTTCTCCGATGCCGCGGGTAGTTTATTTCTTCTTCATTCATCATCTTCCTTTTTTTTATTATTAAGAAAGTGGAAAATCTTACAATCTCAGGAAGCTCCTTTGTCCAATCCCGTGGGGTGGAAGGTGCCTTATTATTTGATGGGGGAGTACATCAATATCCCAATGAGTGATTGGTCCGAGAAGAGTCTTGCTAAGAAGGCCAGACGGGAAGCGGCCAAGTCGGCTATTCCCCGCCCTTGCTCTTCTGCTGATGTCTTATCTCTGCATCCCATACAGGTTCGGACAAATAGTCTGTCGCGGCCCCAGCGAGGTACTGGTGATAGCCCTACCCATTCATTCGTGGATCTTGTGCAAAATCTTGGCGTTAAATTGTCTAAAGGGGCTGGTTGGGTGTCTCCGCGCCTTCACATATCATCTGTCAATCCTTTGCGGGCAGAGACCCTTCGTGTCAGGTGCCAAGCTTTGGAGTCCCCTAGTGATGTGCTATATTCGCTGAGTCCTTCCGGGTCGAATCGGTCAATTCCAGGTGGGTCCATAGCTCACGTGGCACCCCAGCCAGATAATTCTGAAGGTGACTACTCATTGACATGTGTATCTTTATTTAATGGCATCTTTTGTCTTCCAACTCTCTCTTTTTTATATATATATATATATATATATATATATATATATTCGAGTTCTTCTTCGCAATGTCACTTATTCTTTATTTTGTAGGTTCTACGAGTGACTCCGAGTCTTCTTCTGCCTCTTCCGTGTCTCATCAGAAACCTCACGATTCTCCGCTCACCCCCGAGGTTGGTTTCTTTTTGCTCGGCCCTTAGTGTATTCCTCATTCATTGTTTTGTGTGTGTTTGTTAATGCTTACTCATCACCATTGTTATTCTATTTGCGCGTATATCGTTTTCTAGGATATGGGTCTCAAGCGTAAAGAAACCAGTAAGCATGAGGGCTCTAGTATCGAGGGTGGGAGGCGCATGATTCCTGTCGAAGGGTCTGTGAAACGTGCTCGATTAGATGGGAGTAGTTTTGTGCTAGTTGGGCCTCCAGAGAGACGCCCCAACACTTCTGACCCGTTGTCGATCCCTGAGGATGCACAGTTTCACTTTTCCAAGGTGGTAGATGCCGCTGAGGATGGCGTCGATCCTTCCCTTTGTAAATTAGCTCATGGCTTTTGGGTGTCATCTGCTCTTGCAGTCACTTACAGGGATATCATGGAGCACGGCGGTGGTCACATGGTGAAGGAGGGTCTCCTCGATATGAGGACGTTGTGTTATATGAACAAGAATCTCCTCGAGGTTTCCGACCAGCTTACGCGGGTAGGGGATGGTCCCATTGACACTAGTGTTTTGCGTGGATGGGAGACTACTATTCGCGCTGCAGCTAACCTCGAATTTCGCGTGAAATGGTTGGAAGAGCTGTTGACAAAGGTGAAGGATCGTAATGACCCACGCGTGCATCTCCCTGGCCAGATTGCTAAGCTCGAGGAGGAGCTAGTCCGTATTTCCCAAGTTACCGCTGATAAGCAGGTGGCGCTGAATCAGCTTACCGCCAGCGTGGGGGCAGCAGCTGTTGCAGCTCAGCAGTCAGAGATTGCAGAGGATAAAGTTCATACGGATCTCGAGGAGAAAAGGAAGGAATGGTCCCTATTCCAGTCCGCCTAACGCATTCCCGTTTTCATTTCCTCTGCCTTCCTTTTATTTATCTCGTGCACTTTCTTCTTCTTTGAACAACTTATTTGGTTGGTTGTTTGTGGATACTTGAACCAGGTGGGGTATTATGTTATTTTAAGATTGGTATTTTCATTCAGCGCTTTCTTCAGTTAATCCTGCGTTTGTTATTGTTAACTCTGTTTTGTCATGTTGCATATAAAGTCCCCTGATCTGCGTGGTGGGGCATCCTATATCCTTTAGCGTCTGTCATAATGCATACTAGACTGATGTTTGGACTGCTGTATGCTCTGCCTTAGAGTGTGGCGGGGTGTACTTGGATGCGCCTGTCCTTAGGAAGGCAACGACTTTATGCTTTTCCTTAGAGGGTTCGACGCGCTTATTCTTATTTTATATGGAAGTGGTGGTGCATTTTTCTTTAGTGGGTCTGGAGGGAGCGTATGTCGAGGACGCGCCTATCCCCCCTTCTCTTTAGAACGTGAAGGAGCACAACATGTATTCGAACGCGCCTATCTTTAGGAAGGAAGCGGCATGGGATGCGCCTATTCCCATTCTTTATAGAAGCGGTGGATTTGGATGGAGCGTATGTTTAAAGTAGAGTGTGATGGGAGCTTGGCGTGTATTTGAACGCGCCTACTCCCTATTTTGTTCGTTTAAGTATCTCATAGCCTACTATGGGTGCCTTTGGCATCCCGTGGGTTCGTTGATCGACCGGGAATCTATGTGTCCCGTAGCCTTCTGTAAATTTGTCAGTCAGCCGAGAGTCTATGCATCTCGAGATTATTATTATTATTATTTTTCAAATGGAGCATGTTATGTGAAACGCGCATACTCTCCCCTTCTTTTTCTTTGAGTGGAGAGCGACGTTTGGGTGGTCAGGGCGTATGGGGAACGCGCCTATACCCCTTTTTAGTTTCTCCAAGGAATGATGGAATTAGAACGCGCCTACTCCCTATTATGTTCGTTTTATATGGGAGACAACGTTTGATTTAATACCTCTGCGAGCTAATTGGTTGTCCAAATGTTCTTAGTATCTCAAACCTTTCATAAATCATCCAGTCGAGTGTCTATGCATCTCGAGGCTTTTCGTAAATTCGTTAGCTGATCGGGTGTCTATGCATCCCGTAGCCTTTTGTAAATTCGTTAGCCGACCGGGTGTCTATGCATCCCGTGGCCTTTCGTAAATTGTCCCTCCCTTTTAGTCCAATTACTATAACACCGTGTCAGGAAAAGTGATACTTGCATACCGTGTCAGGAAAAGTGATACTTCCACCCTGTGTCAGAAAAAGTGGTACTTCCACCCCGTTCCAGGAAAAGTGATACTTTCACCCCCTGTCAGGAAAAGTAATACTTTCCCCTTTTCAATATGGTCCATTTTAGGAAAAAATGAAACCATAAAAGTATCTCTTTTTATGAAACAGAGGTAGTGTACGCCTAAAAATATCATTCTAACAAAAAAAAAGATGCATAACGAATTATGGAGCCACCACAAAGGATGCATAACAGTTTATACAATCGTATTTTGGTTTATGCATCCACTAATTTGGTTATGCAACCACTAAAACGATGTATATGCCTCAAAAATAACATTCCAACAAATAAAAGATGTATAACGCGTTATGCAATCAGCGGTGTTACGTTTTTTCTCTCTTCCCGGTCGGCCCTCCCCACCGTGGCAGTGGTGTTCTAGTTATAATACCACATTAACATCATTACATTGTATTAAAATTCCATACGGGTAATGAGAAACTCCTTGAGGATGTGAAAATGAGATTTGTATTCAAAATTATTTCTTTTCCATCTTCGCCATTCCTCTCGAGGTCGCACAAACATTTCATTATAGGCTAAGTTTATAGCGACTTACAATCCGAACTAAAACTATAAATTTTTCAACTTGTTTTCTTGTTTCAAAAAATCGACAGAACATTTGTGCACGATCTTGGTTGTGAGGGTTACATGTGTCATCGCAGAAGGTTTCATGAACTTCATCACGATAACTCTGACTGACTAAACTAGCTTGACGCCGTTCTTCACCCCTCTTCGAGTAGTCATAGTTTTAGCAAAGAGATAAATTTTCGTCTAGAATAAAGTTAGGATTAGCCACATATTGACAGAGATTAGCTAGAGAGTGAAAGTAGAATATTTTCGTAGAAGGTTGGTGTAGAAAGTGTGATTTTGAAATGGGAATGAATGGATATATATATATAGGGGATTTATTGAAAGCCGTTGGGGAAAACTAGTCGTTGGCGATGGAGTATCTCAGGCCTCAAATCTTCATCTTCATAGTTAGTCCACTCCTTATCACAATGGGTTTCCTAAATTACCATGTTATGTAGAATTATGCAAGTGAGCATAGTCTTATACGTTTCACGAGCACTTAAACCACGATATAACCCACAAATGATAGCGAACTTCCTCTTCAGAATTCCAAAAGCTCGTTCCATATCCTTTCTCAACGCCATTTGGCGTTGATTAAAGTGTCAGTATGAATGACCCAATTTGCCGGCAGGGGGGTGACGATAACATTGAACCAAGGTTGGCCATTTTGGATTGATCTCATCCGCAAGATAACACTCATTAGTGTATTAATGACTACTGATTACGAAATGATCTTGGGGACAAATTCCATGCCTTAGATCTTCAAACAGAAGCGACTTGTGCAAAACATTAGTATCATTTTGTGAACCCGAAAGACCAAAAATAGCATGCCATATCAAACAATCATAAGAAGCATCAACTTCAAAGATAACAATTGGTTTTGGGTAGTGACCCTTATATTCACCGGCCAAATAAGTAGAACAACCCTGCCATCAATGCATACAGTCAAGACTACTAGTATTCCTGGGAATCCCTTATCCTCATTCTGCCTTAATATTTCTCTAACATCTTCCTTGGTTGGTTTCCATAAATACGTTCGACCAAAATGATTAACTCTTACTTTGCAAAATAATGAAAGATACTTGAATGAAGTTGTTTAGCCCATTCGAAGGTACTCATCGTTCGAATCTGTAGGTTTGCCATAACCTAGAATCCTTAGGGCCGAAGTAACTTTTTGTTTAGGACTATGACTTCTAATATTCAACGCATTAAACTAATCTTTAACACCAAGTGCTGGGTCATGCTAAAACGACCTTGGAAATTTGATTAAAGTGCATACGATTGGGAAGAAAATAATTGTGCATCAGCTTCTGGTGGAGCCATTCCCTCCCTGAGCTCCCTTGACATATATATCTTCCTATGAATACTTCTTTTGGCTCTGGAACTCTAGGTATTTAGCCGAATGTACGAGCATCATGGTGTTGTGTAGCTCTTTATCTTCAGCTTTCTCATCATTAAGTTGTTGCAACATCCGAAGATGCTTTCGTTGCCGTGATTTAAACCAATTGATATAGATTTACCTCTCTTCATCGGAACTCGCCATTGAAGATTATGAAATTTAAAATTGAGAATACAGGTAAAGAAATAGGTAAAATATATGTAGAAATAGGTGTCAGTAATTTGACGAAGTAAAATGGGCATATATGTAGGAACGAAGTAGGGCGATATCACTCGATAGGCCATCGCTTAACACTATTCCCATTGTGAAGCGGCTGGTTTGTCATGCCACCTGATACGGCAAATGGACTTTTTTTTGCCATGCCACATAGGAATATGCCTAAGACCATCCCAATTAGACAGTTACAAAAGGTGCAGTGTTTCTGGTTAAAATTCGTGCTGAATTAGGTTAGTTCGAATCTACAACTATATTACTGCTCTTCTTCCCAGTTCCCACCTCCAAAAACACCATTAACAATATGTCCCCCAAAAATAATTTTGAAGAGCAAAACTAACTGAAGGAGCGAGTTTAAGGTGAGGAGGTAGCCATGGGAAGAACAATGGCTTGGGCAGCAAGATCAGATCATCTTGGAGGCATTCCACGAAAACTTGTAATCATGGGTGTAGGAAGTTTTGCCAAAGTTGTTACTAGTCTTCTCAACTCAACATCAGTACAAAATCCGGAAACCCTAATTCGTCTTGTTCGATCTCGTCCTCAAGGTGTTCCACTCATTACAGTCAGCAATCATATGTCCACGTTAGTAATTGATCATTCTTTACTCTTAAACCCTCCAATTTTATTTGAAGTATTGTTGATTTTTTGATCTAATAATGTAGTAAGACGTTTGCTTATTTTCTGAATAATGAGAATGTAAATTGGATGTTATTAGGATGGATGACCCATTAATGTGGGGATTTAAGGGTTTCCCTACAACTGATGCAAGATTGCAGCGGTGGGTTTTGGCTGCTGAAGATATTTGCTTCAGAAATTCGATATCGTCATACTTATTCAGACTTGGTATGGACGCTTCTTTCATCTTGCTGTTGGTAATTGGTTCTACAGTACCATTGTACCGATTTTCTGTTTCAGTATGCAATGTTGGCACTCTTTTTTAGCTTGAGTTGGATTGCTGCTGTTAAAATTGTTTGACAGTTAGAAAGTGATCTCTAGGAGGATGTTAGCAGGCAAAATCATGAAGCATGAAACATTTCTTTGAACACTGTGACAAGGTCTTTTTATGCGAATGAGTTTCGTTCTGCTCACGTCGGAGACCATGTTTCACACCTTTCGGAAGCTTATTTAAGTTGAATAAGCAGGAACTTCTTTCTAAGCTGAGTGAAATGTATGTACAGGTAAATGCATACCCATAAAAAGAGGTGGTGGAATATATCAGGAGCACATGGAAGAAGCTCTTGAACGCTTGAGTGATGGAGCATGGGTATTCCTTTTTATCTTGTAATTGTGTGCCTCTGCTTGACTAGTTATTTGCTCAATGAACACAAAACTAGGCGCTTTTGCTTGGCAAACTATTTGCTAAATGAATACGAACTTAGGCGCCTGAGATGGAATTTGTATTTGATGGGATTATCCTTTTAATATCTGCTTCATAAAAAAACCTAACGGTGATAACAAGAAACTACCCATGAACTATTCTTTATCTTACATCTGACCAACTAAAGACCTTTAAACCCTTTGCTCTAGTAATAGCCTAGGCCATAGGGTTGGGCTCTTCAAGGGCCACAGTTATCATAGTGGGTGCAATATTCTGGAAGTCCACCTTCTACCGAATGGTTGTGTACATTTCTATTCCCTAGTGGTGTACAGGGATACAGGACCAGCCATCTTATTAACCTACGTAGAAGATGTCTTTTAGTTATTATGTTGATTGACTGACCCTTCTTCACTGCGATTGACTCTTTTGTGACAATCTAAACTGCAAGTTTGATGGTACGTAACAATCTAAATCTATGAGCCTCAATAGTCACCCTGAAATCATATTAACACCTGTCAATTAGTTGGATTAGTATGAAAATGAAGCCGGTCGTCTGCTTTTTCAATTTATCATAAGCTACTTTATTCTTATTTCAATGTATGTGATTTCTGAAGCTCTTTATTGTCTTTAAAGTGTAGTTGCATACGTTCCCGGAGGGTAAAATATGCCAGGATGATACACCTATTAGACGATTAAAATGGGGAACCGCCAGTCTCATTGACCGTGCACCTGTAACACCAATAGTTTTGCCAATCATACATCGTGGTTTTGAAGAGGTACTTGTACAGAACTTTACTTGCTGATTTCGTATATTTGTACTGAATTTTTATAGAAACTTAAAACCTCGAAAATACCCCGGAGATATACGAGCATAAATCTCCATGTACTCTGCTCGTATAGAGCTCCTAGAATTATAGTAGATGAAGCAGGACTTTCTCTGTAAACTCACTCTTTATTAACTTCTTGCTTAGTTACAAATGAGACCATCACTGCTTATTTATAGGCTTACATGACCGTTTACTCCTTATTCTAGACTTTTATTTACATAAACTATTTGACCGATCTTCACTGTAGTTCACATTACAGGTAGACTTGACTTACAAGTCTTACTCTAGATCGCTCTAGAGTTTTCTTAACCGTCTTCATTCAAACATATCTAACAAACTACCTAGAATAATCTAGATTTATCTAACAATTACAACTTACATTCCAACAATTTGTTATCTTGCTGTTGTCACATTTTAATGTAAATACATCATGGTTATGATGTTTCCATTGAATTAGCCGCCTTTAGAAGGCAAGTGCCAACAAGACAAAACCACAAGGATTTCTAACGTTTTTCTGATGTATACTTCACATATTGTGGATTAAACACATACTAAATTATCATGTGGGTACCATCATCAAAATATTAAGTTAGGTTTTCTCTTCCAACTCATTTCATTACTTTGCTTTGCGTGAAAGGAGACTAACAGATGGTTTTTATTCTTCATACTAAATTATCACCAAATAGGACCATTGTTTGACTTGGAAATTACTGTTAGTTATGATGTTTCCATTGTGATGTAATAGGACCTTACATGCAATTTTTACTTATGCTTTTCAAGTTCTCATTTTGTTTTGGCGAGTGTATCAAGGAATGTAGGATGTGCTGTTTTTCAAATTTGGTTGGCAGTTGGCATTCGAATGCACAAAAAACAGTCACAACTGACTTTTTAGCTCGATCTGTGATCCTGTCCAAAATCAACCAAAAGTGCTACTATACTCTTTCTTTCTCTTTTGTTCTATTTCTCTCCCAAAGCTTGACTGGTCGTCAGTCACATACTTCAGTTCCTGAGAGAGCAGCTGGTAATGTTTAATCAAATCCATCACGAGACAATTTTTCACTTGAACTGACATTATAATGTACGCGTCTCAGTTGAGAACTAGTCCTCAATTTTTTGTATAAATGCAAACAGTCACAACTGACTTTTTAGCTCTGTCTGGGATCTTGTCCAAAATCAACTAAAAGTGCTACTATAATCACCCATTTCTTTCTTCATTTATTTATTCTCTTTCTTTCCCAAAGCTTAACTGGTCGTCAATCACATACTTCCGTTCCTGAGAGAGCAGTTGGTAACATATTAATCAAATCTAATCTAGCATGAGACAAATTTTCAGATGAACATACATTTTAATGTACGCGTTTCAGTTGTGTACTGGAGCTCAACATAAATAAATCAAACCTGGTAGATTTACTTGTGAAGTTTTCAGCTTCTGTGATCTACAAGACATTATAATCGTTACTCTATTTGGTAATCTGCAGTTTTAGAGGAATTTGTTAGCCATGGAAAGCCTAACAAAAAAATAGCAAAATGCTTATTGATTTTCACTAAAGATGCGATTAATATGGCTATTTTAGTTGTGCTCAAAATCTTCTTTGTTTTCATTTTCAGGTGCTGCCTGAGAAATCTTTCTTTGGGAGACGACCTCCAGTCCCACTATGGAACAAAGATATCAGGATAATTGTAGGTGAGCCTATACAATTTGATCTTCCCCAGTTGAGGCAGACGGCTATATCCATTTCTCGAGGACAATCCCTTGACAGTGTGGGTTGGCGTACCACTTCCCACCATGGTTTGAATGTGGTGGCACAGAGATGGCTTTACACAACAATCTCTGATAAGATCCGTACTGTCATGGAAGACTTACGTGGTTTTGGTAGCACATTATTGAAATTGAAGGTATGATGATTATTTACTTTCACTAGTAAAGTCATTTTTTGGTGAAGATAAGCAAGTCTTAGCATTGGCAACATGTTACATTGGGTATTAAAGATGAACCCCTCTATGTTTGGTTGAGGATTTCCATTGAGAAATCAACCAAAAATTATATTCCCTTATGAGGAACAACATTTTTTTGTATATCGGTCTCTGGAAATTTAGTTTTTTGAAGAATTAGAATCCTGTTGTATACTACTATACTTCTTCCCCTTCTAACCTTGAAACTTCAGTCAGGAGTAGATTACTATGTTGGTATCCTTTTCTGCCACATTAAGTCGACATAACTGCAACAATCCTCACCCCCATATTATTTAAGGATTATATTGAAAACCATGTGCTGCAGATTCTGGCTTTTTTATTTTGTTAATCACATAACGTCATAGCTTATTTATTTTTTTAGATAACTGAGAGCATTTTATTAAATATTGGCAGGCTCAATATGCCTGCCTAAGAAAGTTTGTAAACAACTTAATACATTTTGAGAGACATCAATAGAAGTTTTCTCACTTTCTAAGCAATGGCATCTGCCAGATCATTGCTGTCTCTCTTAACATGATAAAACTGACAACTAATAAAGGAGTTCTTAAGAAGCTTTATATCTCTTATGAGCTTCCTGTTTTCCCATCTGACAAAGGAATTATTCGACAAGACAGAGTTTACTACATTTTCTGCATCAGCTATCACTTTAATATTGTTCCTTCCTGTAGCTTTGATCCAGCTAAGTGCTTCCAATATAGCCATACACTCTCCAGCTTCTGCATCTGTCACTCTATCTGCATAGGAGCCTCTGAATCCTTTTGTTTCACCTGCACCAGAGAAAAGCACCATTCCAGTGCCACAATTGTTAGTAAATTGATCAAAAGAGGCATCAGTATAAATAGTGCATGTTGTAATATCAGAAGGCTGGTGATTTAAAGAAGGAGTAACAACTAATGCATCATTCCTACTTATAACTGAAGTTCTACCCATGCTACTAAAACTAGCCAACTGATAATTAATTCTAGAAACAGTATTAGCAGGGTTTAGAAGTTTATTTTGAAAGATACTGTCACATCTTTCTTTCCAGATAATCCAGCATGCTACCATAAGTGTGTTCCTCCATCTCTCCAGTTCTTCCATGCTTGAATTGTTAACTTGAGAGAACCAAGAGATAATCCATTCTCTGACATTGTTACAGTTTGCAATGACTTGAGCAATATTGATATTAAGAGAATTCCAAACAGCTTTGGCATGAGTGCAGGATATAAGAAGATGAAATAAAGACTCATTATGATGATTGCAGATATTGCAGTAGTTTTCAATGCTGTGATTGTGCTGGGATAATCTTTCTCTAGTTGGAACAGCATCCTTAAGACATTTCCAGATGAATAGTTTGACTCTGTGAGGCAGTTGTATCTTCCATAATGCTTTCCATATTTCCTTAGGAACATTACTAGTAGCTATCTGGTTTTGAGTTCTATTTTCTGTGAGCTTGTTGTAGGTGCTTTTAACTGTGAAATTCCCATCTCTTGAAGGTAGCCATTTAAGAACATCTTCTTCAGATGAAGATAACTGCATTACTTTGATCTTCTCAACCACTTCAGGAGCAAAAAGTGTGTTAAGGAGAGCTAAATTCCAACTATTAGTTTCAGTTATGATGAGTTCACTCACAAACACATATTGAAGATGAGAAGGATCAATTGGTTCCACTTTATCTTGTAAACCTATAATCCATCTATCCATCCAGATTCCTGTTGACATAACGTCATAGCTGATCTATCTTTTAATTGCGCGTTTAGGAGATAGTCGTTGATTATCTAATTTTCTGTCTGCTGCTGCTAGTTGGGGAATTGCTGTTTTGCTATTGAATTTTTCAAATATACCTTTCTGAAAGAAACATCACGTGAAACATCTCGAGTGCTAGCAAGCTATTCTTTATCAGGATAGCAGGGTCTTATCCCTTGTCTTAGGGGTTTGATCTTGAGCACATGCCACATAGCCACATATATAGATAGGAATTGTTTATTAGACAAACGGAAGAAGTTTAGCACCATATTACTTTTTCTTTTAGGGTCTGAGTGAGTGTGTTATGACACGGATACGCACATAATAACATCAAAGCACTCGCACCTATCAACCATCAGATCAATGCTATCTCGAGATATACGTCTCTATTTATTCTTTAAGTTTAATTTTTTTTTTATCGGTTATTTAGTTTTGTCCAAATACCAGAATCCTTGGCTTTGAAATTTGTTCACATACCTTTGACGAACTCTTTTGATAGCAATACCAAAGTTCGATTTACTATAACACAATATTGGAACAATGATGTTCAAGATATTTCGGTATTTCGGTGAAACCGGGACATATTCACAATTTTCCCTCGAGATGGGATAAACGACCTATCAATTTAAAAAAAAATTCCCTATAAATGAAGGAAAGAATCTGAAAACTGCAGAAGTTGAGTCTTGAGTGTGATGGTACTGGATTCTTTATATTCAATGCGGTGACTTTGAAAATTGAAAGAGACCGAGATGTGGGAAATTAGTGTTGAAAGCTCGTATCCACAATATAAAAAGCCCCAACTTTCTGACTTAATCGTTGTGCTGCAAGAAACATGTTTTTCTTTATGGACGAAAAAAAGGTCTAGTCTGTAGTATATGTATAAACTGTGTTGTGCTGCTGCAAAGTAAGTGCTTTGTACTTCTTTGGTTCTTTCAAACTAAAAGATGATGTAGTAGTATGCTGTATGTACATCATTGTAGGAATTTGGCCTTGATACACTGACATTTTTTCCTTCCTCTCTTTATCTTTATTCTTTATGATCGAGCACACAGTAAATACACATTTAGTTTACGATGTTTCCCGGTAAGCAAACATACAAGAATGTAAATACAATGGCCGTAGTTAAGTCTATCAAGTAATTAACGGTAGTGTTGTATTGAGTTTGCACATGACAGTATCTAAACAATAGATCTGGTTGGGCGTATCCACCTAAAGTCTGAAAGTTGCCTATAGTCCTATAGCAATTATTCATACAAGTAGGGTCACGTGCGTTGCACGTCGAACACTGATTTGCAATACACATTCGTTCCGGTTAGACAATTTGCTTAACATGACATGGAAGCACTTGCCAAATCAGAATTAGTTCTAGCTTAAACTTTGATTCATTGTATACTGGGAGTACCATGTGTTACATCTGCTGCTTGAATCAAAAGTACCTGCCTAAAATTACAAAACCACAGTAAGCATCTGATATTGAACATTTGTGCTTTAAGCCAATCCCCCTCATTAGAATAACCAAAATCATAATATCACTTAATCAACAACTATCTTGGTGATGTAGTTATTAGGAACTTAAATAAATTGTTGTATTCAGTAAAGTACTTAGAAATTTCCCACCACAAAGTTAAAGAAGGAAAGACGAATGTATCTTAATCTTACTCTGATGTTTCCCGTTGAAAACTTGTCAAGGTTGTTGAAGGTCCCATTGCTAGTCGACTCAGCTTGTTTTCCAGTCTGCTCCGTCATAGACTCATAGCAAGTGGTAGAAGCACCGACAGAAAATCAAACATGAAAGAGGACCTCTTCTTCTTTCTGCTATTGTAAAATCTCGCCACTTTCGCAAGCACCACAAACGCGCTGGAACTGCATTACCCAAGTAAAAAAATATATGCAAAGAGTTAAAATGGCTTGTATCTGCAGCCCTGCACTTCCATGATAGCCTCTCGCCTTCAATCTATTATACCTCCTGAAAAATGGGCGAATAGTTATAGTCAGAGGATCCAACCCTTTAAATCCATACAAATAACAGAGATAAGGATACTAAAAATGAGACAATTTCGTTTTCGTTATTCTTATAGAAATCTCATTTTCTCATAACAACTCAATAGAGTCGATTGCTGAATTCCTACAATCGCATCATTGGAACACTAGACTCAATCCTTTCGTATTTGAGAATCATCCTTCCAACACAAACTTGAATAACATGAATTTGTGAGAATTATACTAATTTTAGTATTCAAACACAATCGAGACCACTTGTTTGAGTAAATATTTAACCTGAATTTCAGTTTTAGCACAATTCTCTCAGATTAGCTAGTTGTTCTTCAGTCATCATCTGTCTTCGAATGGCAAAACGATTTCGAGTAGTGCTCATCTTGTCTTTAACTTGCCTTTTGATGAATTCTCCCCCCTGTTAGGTTAAAAGTTTAAAGACAGTTACAAAAAATGTTTTGGAACATTACAACTTCTTTCAAATTGATAATTAAGAAAGGGTAATAGGCATTTCTTCAACACTTCCATGGCATAATCAATGTATCCAATATTAAACCCAAATATGTATTTGTAAAACCCAATTAGGTTAACCCGTTAGATTCAATCCCTAAAGCATGAATACATGATAAATTCCTCCGTCGTGATGATATCAGTACGAATACAGGATGAAACCTCCATTAATTTTTCGTATAACAGAACAATTAGGGTCAGCAAATTTGAAATCAAATTTAAACTAAATCCTCAGATTTATCGATTGAAACTTGATGAAAAAGTGGGGGTACAACAACCTCACCCAATAATTCGCTTAGCAATCTGTATGGACTAACTCCAATATTCTTTTAAGAGAATCAACTAGACAGTCAGACTCAATCTTAATAAAAAATATATCAAAGAGTTATATCTCAATTTCTCGATTCAATCCTTAATCAAGCAAATAGAAATCTGTGAGTCTAATTGAATACAAGAGAAATTAACTTGAACGGTACCAAAGACCAACATTCAAGTATCAATCAATTTCAATAAACAACCAAATGTCGGATTTCCCAATTGATTGATTCAACGCACAACCTGTGATATTTCAATTATATAACAAAATATAATGCGGAAAAGAAATAACACAGACACCAGAAGTTTTGTTAACGAGGAAACCGCAAATGCAGAAAACCCCCGGGACCTAGTCCAGATTGAACACACACTGTATTAAACCGCTACAGACACTAGCCTACTACAAACTAACTTCGGTCTGGACTGTAGTTGAACCCCAATCAATCTCACACTGATCCAAGGTACAGTTGTGTTCCTTACGTCTCTGATCCCAGCAGGATACTACGCACTTGATTCCCTTAGCTGATCTCACCCACAACTAAGAGTTGCTACGACCCAAAGTCGAAGACTTATATAAACAAATTTGTCTCACACAGAAAAGTCTACAAGAATAGATAAAGCTGTCTCCCACAAAAATACCTACAAGTTTTTGTTCCGTCTTTTGATAAATCAAGGTGAACAGGAACCAATCGATAACCCGGACTTATATTCCCGAAGAACGTCCTAGAATTATCAATCACCTCACAATAATCTAAATCATATGATGGCGAAACTAGATATTATGGAATCACAAACGATGAGACGAAGATGTTTGTGATTACTTTTATCTTGCCTATCGGAGAAATTAATCTTGAGTCAATTATTTCAATTGTACTCTATACGATAGAATCGGGCAAGATCAGATCACGCAACTACAGAGAAAATAGTTGGGTCTAGCTTCACAATCCCAATGAAGTCTTCAAGTCGTTAACCTACAGGGTCTCGGTAGAAACCTAAGGTTAAAGGAGAATCAACTCTAGCTTATACAACTAGTATCACACAGGAGGTATGGGGATTACCTTTCCCAGTTGCTAGAGTTCTCCCTTATATAGTCTCCAAATCAAGGTTTGCAATCAAAGTTACCTTGGTAACAAAGCATTCAATATTCACCATTAGATGAAAACCTGATTAGATTCAAGCTAATATCTTTCAACCGTTAGATCGAACTTAGCTTGATATACACAAATGAAGTATACGTCATTTAGGTTTGTGTAACCGTACCTAAACGTGTACAAGTCGTTGGTTCAACAGTAGTTAACCAAATGGTTAGCCATATGAGAACTTTCATATAAACCTTATTCATCTTCACCATAACTAGTTCAAATGACTCAAATGAACTAGTTCAAGAGTTGTTCAATTGCTTAGATCTCATAGAAGTATACGAGACACAATCGAAGCAAATTTGGTTTTGATTCACTCGAATCGATTCATGAACTTTATAGCCACAGTTTGCAAATATGCATTCCTTAGTTTATATAATTTAAGTTCACGAATAAACCAATTTTAGAAAGTAACACACTTAAGTATGCGTACGGGTATGCGTACTTAAGTAACCGGATTTGAGTTTGGTTTGGTTTTCAAACTCAACAGAAATTCACGGACGTGAACTTTCTTCCAGTATGCGTACGTGTACGCGTACTTAGGTAACCGGATGAGTTGGTTTTGATTTCCAAACTCAGCGGAAGTTCACCCAGTCTCCATCAACCATTTTGTATACACACAAGTGTGTATACATTTGGTTCCCGGTTTTGTACTTATACACTAATGTGCGAACACACTATATATGCTTATATCCAAAGATGGTTACATATTCTAAACTCTTTATTTCAATCACTGAAACATTCTTAGAGGATGTTAAATAGAGGTTATTCACACGCTATTTTTCATCAAAGCAATTTTCAAGATATTGAAATAATCAACATGACTTTCGTCACTTGTAAAGATGAACTTGGCCAAAGCGAAAGCTTACCAACACATATTTCGAGAGCGAGATAAACTCGACTTGAAATAACAAATGTGTATAATCGAAGTCTATATAGTAATACGACTTTAGTCTCAAGATAGGAGATAGAGTAGATAGACTTTTTGAGTGATAGATAAGTTCAAGTCTCCACATACCTTTTAGTCGATGAAGTTCCACCAGTTCCTTGAGTAGTTCTTCGTCTTTGTATGATGAACGTTGTGGAGTCTAGAGCTCAACTACACTTTCTATCCTAGTCCGAGACTTAGCTATAAGTAGACTAGAAATCAAGACTTATAAATTTGGCAACTAAACTTGACAACAAGCTTGAGATAGCAACGCTTGCGAGTTCGACCGAGTAGTGCTCTAACACTTGATTTTTGATTATATTGATTCATGAAATTATTAGTAACATAAAAGAACTAACCTGTTGATGAATCAGTATAACCGCATGTTGAATTCCTCCATTAAATCTCGTTTTAACAGGAAATCTATAGAAGAAGCTGAGGGAGAACGAAGAAGAGAAGAAAAAAAAGAAAACCCAGTTTCTCTGTTCAGTTTTTTTTTGGACCCACAATTGGGGGATACTCTCACAAATTGGGGGATACACATGGTTAAATGAAGCTGGATTTTGGTTAAGGGTTTTATTATTTTTAGATGAAATGTCAATAATGTCCTTCAGCCTAATAAAAACTAAAAAAAAAAAACGCAAATTTGGAAGATTGTAGATTTCTTCTTTTATTTTTTTCTGGTTTAACAACGAATCAATTAATGGAGGAAGATAAGAAACCAAAAGTATTAGATGTGGGTGCACGGGGAATGAATGTAATTAGTTCCGTTGGAATTATAATGGCTAATAAACAACTTACTTTTGCTCATGGTTACCCTTTTATCTTCGGTCTGAACTTCACAAATCCATATTCCATAGCTAAACTCAAACCCAACATTGCAGATTCTTACACGAAATGATAAAACCAAAATCCATGTTTCACGTATCTTAACTTAAAATTTGGGCAAATTCTATCCAATTTATCAGAATAGTGGAAGATGTAAAGAATCTAAGCAAAGCAATACACCAATCACATACAAAAAACAAAACTGAATCAACAACTTATGGGAAATTAGATTAGGGAGAGTACGATCAAACGCTTGCACGGGTCCAGCTAAAATTGTTCTTCTAGTAACCCTTCTTCTCCCCCTTTCTCTTAAGTCATCGAATACATTAGATCTGTGGTCTCTATTATCACTTCCGTAATTAAAGTAATATATGAATTTAATAATAGATCGGAACTGGTTTTCAGTTTAACTGTCGGTATTGGTTTCTATATGAATGCAATACCGACGGTCATTGTCGGCATTGTTTTGTGGAAGAGTGCAATGCCGACAGTCTCAATCGATGCAATTTTTTGGTTAAATACAATGCTTTAGTTGTTTGGGGATACCAAGGGATAATTTAGCCATTACCAACTTATTTTGGATAAGGGGTTTTCCAAATTACTTTATAATGTTTTTTTTCTTCTTTGAGTATCCCTCAATTTGTGGTGGTATCCCCCAATTCTGGGTTTTTTTTTTAATTCATAAATTGGAGTCCTTGAAGTTGCGTTTATTTACAGAAAGCCCAGTGCAGACACCAAATTTAGTCAGCTCATCTGACGGGTGAATTTCAAAGTCAGTTCATCTGACGGTTGATAGTGCAAGATTGCTTGGTGGATTAGAGACGCGGAAATGTTTCCGGATTTTCTTGTTATTAAAAGGGGGAGAATTAGGTTAACCCGTTAGATTCAATCCCTAAAGCATGAATACATGATAAATTCCTCCGTCGTGATGATATCAGTACGAATACAGGATGAAACCTCCATTAATTTTTCATATAACAGAACAATTAGAGTCAGCAAATTTGAAATCAAATTTAAACTCAATCTTCAGATTTATCGATAGAAACTTGATTTTTGATTTAAACTCAATCTTCAGATTTATCGATAGAAACTTGATTTTTGATTATATTGATTCATGAAATTATTAGTACCATAAAAGAATTAACCTGTTGATGAATCAGTACAACTGCATGTTGAATTCCTCCACTAAATCTCATTTCAACAGGAAATCTATAGAAGAAGCTGAGGGAGAACGGAGAAGAGAAAAAAAACAAACAAACCCAGTTTCTCTTTCATCTGACAGTTGATAGCTGATGTGCAGACACCAAATTTAGTCAGCAGATTTTAGAGATCTAATGGCTGAGTTTCAAAGTCAGTTCATCTTACGGTTGATAGTGCAAGATTGCATGGTGGATTGGAGACACGGAAATGTTTCCGGATTTTCTTGTTGTTATTAAAAGGAGAGATTTTGTACATGTTATCTGACTCATTAGTCATGTGTCCTTGCCAAAATGAAACCAATATGAAACGAGCTTCTGTCTTGGAAAAAAAAAAACACATGAGCCGTAGCCCGTAAGTTATGCCAATGTCATGGCATTATGATATATAAGTCCAACAATTTGGTTAACAAAACAAACAGAATGATTATTGCAGTTGACCTAAAATTTGATCCTTCCATAACATCTCCGTTCACACTCCTCTATCTCTAGTTTAATACTAGTAGAAAGAAAAATAAGAAAAACAAATAATTGAACACAGATTAGTTGCCTACAATATATACTACTACCTGTGGATTAACAAACAAGTCATGTTAGAAATCCACTTTGTACGAAACTGACCTTAATGATCAAGCTAAAAAAAGTGGATTAACAAGTTGCATGTTTCTTCTACTACTCTATTTTAAAATTCCACAAGCTCTTGACCTCTTGCAAACCCACCCGGAATAATTCTTCATTTCTCTTTTTATATTCAACAAGTTCTTGACCTTGTGCGTAAGCACCTGTAACAATTACATTTGGTTTATTAGATCGCTTTTACAAATCGATCGGCTTTTGAGGTCGTTTGTTTTTTTTAAGGATGTAACTTTTGGTAGATATGGACCGGTGGTGTGAGAGTATGGATGACTGCCGTAGGAATGATATGTAAACGACAAAAATGTTGTGACGACGTGTGACGTTTGTGCCTTTGGGTCTCCGATAATGGATAGAATTTGGCTCTATTTCCAAGTAATTAGTTCAATAATTCCTCCTAATCCAAAACTTTATCAACTGTCGACGTGGTTGAATAATACGCGTTCCTTACAATGGTTTGAGTTTTGACCCTTCATTTCCGACTAATCAGGAAATGTCTTCACTTTCGAGAAACTTCCCGCTGTTATTATTACACACGTGTCCTTTCTTTTTGTTTTTTTCTGCCGCCATAAACTAACCCGTACCGACCAATAACCTGTTTTTTATTAATAAAAATTCCAAAACTATCCTTGTAACAATGTGACTAGTGCGGTTCGTTTCAGAAACGATCTAAACTGGAACTTTCCTCAAACGCGCAAGAAGTACTAGCAGTCGCCTGTTATGACGGTTGAAAACATAAACCCAACGGTGTCTCGCACCATATAAATACCAACTCTAGCATCAGTTGTCCCTCCATCAAACATATCGAATTCCAAACTTCAAAGAAAACAAAAGCTTTCCGTTAATTAGAAGAACTTCAGCAAGAAAACAAAAGAAAGAATTACAACCAACACTTCGAATTCACAGACAGAGATATGAGAAACACTACAGAAATCAAGAGAAGTGATTCAGTTTGTTCAACTTCTTCTTCTTCCTCTTCAAGTCCATCAAGGAAGAATTCGCTGTCACCGAAATCAACATTAGAAAGATTAAGAAGAAAATTTTCATCTAAGAGAGTAGATGAACGTGATGTACCAACATATGTAGGAGACCTTAAAAGAGTTTTTCGGTATTTTGACGAAAATGGAGATGGAAAAATTTCAGCAGTTGAGTTGGAGAGTTGTGTCAAAGCAATGGGTGGTGATTTTACAAGTGATGAAGCAAAAAGAGCTGTGGAATCAACCGACTCGGATGGCGATGGGTTACTCGAGTTCAATGATTTTGTTAAACTGATGGAAGTTAGTGGGGAAGAAGAGAAAAATAATGACTTGAAAGAGGCGTTTAAGATGTACGAAATGGATGGATCAGGGATTATTACTCCTAAGAGTTTGAAAAGAATGCTGACAAGACTTGGTGAATCCAAGACGACTGAGGAGTGTAGATCAATGATTCGCTTGTTCGATCTTAATGGCGATGGTGTGCTTAGCTTCGACGAATTCTATGCTATGATGGTTTAATCATTCATTAATTTGTTATGTAAATAATCCTTGAAATTCATTTGTATCTCTAGGTACTCTTTTCCATGAGATCAAGTCGAGAATGTAATAAATGGCAAACTTTAGCTAGCTAGTTCTAGTCGCGGATTTGCATGTTTATATATATGATTCATTTTTTCTATTTATTATTAGTAGTGTTTTTTTTTTCCCTCGGCAAAGATAAGTACATTAAAAAGGCTTACAGGAAGTAAGCAAAGAGTACAACCAAAGACTGAAAAAAACAAACCCCAACAGGAAAAGAACAAGTCTTACAAGAATTACTCAATAAAAACAAAGTAAACTTCACAGACACAACCCACAAGTAAAGTTAATTTACAAAAAACTGAGCCCGGTTTGATACAACATTGTCCAGCGAAATTCCTTTAAGAGTTTCCACATTCTGACACCAGTAGTAGCATTGAGCTTTAATTTTTTTGATAACTTGGTCCACTTCGAAGAAGCTGCCATAAAACATTGCCTATGGAGGATAAGTTTCTAACCCTCCATCCCTTGATGATTAAATCTATATAATTCGGCATTACCCAATCCATGTGAACATAAGATCTGAAGTAAACCCAAATGGTTGCAACTGTTGAGCAATGGAACAATAAATGTGAGGCTGATTCTCCATCTTTGCGACACAATAAACATCCGTTCACCACCAAAGTTCCTTTCCTGCGAAGAGTGCCATAAGAAAAATCCCACTTTGTGTGTAATGAAATATACGCTCCATATATGTCTGCAACCACTTTGACTCCAACAACCTTCAACTGTGTATAAAGTTAGTCGTACCTAGTTTCTAGTCAATGTAAAATAGCTTTCCTCCTTTATCCTCTCTTGTACTTCACTGAAGAATAGTTCTCCCCTTTTATCTTCTCCTGTACTTATCTAATTCAGTTGTAGTAGTTGTGTATAAATAGTTGCATACTAAATCAATGAAATCAAGCAGTTGAAAACTACCAAATTCAGAAAATCTTTAGTGTGGCCACTGTCTAGACCAAATGCTGAGATTTGGAGTCATTATTTCGTTTTCCTTCTCAAACTGTAAGCGGACTTGACCGAAAACAGGCCTTTGTTGTCGAAGGACCAGGACAACGAATCATTAACGTCACCCACAACTTTATTTTCGATTAGGGAAAGCAAGGAACATACCTCTTCTATCTGATGTTGATACAATCTCCTTGATAGTCCGAGATTCCAACTTCCGCCATTTGATATACAATCTGCACATTTTTGGACAGTCCAGTTTTTGGAGTCCGCAATTGAATAGATGCTAGGAAATTTGTCTTTAAAAGAAATCTCTCCTGCCCATATGTCTTCCCAGAATTTGATGGTGCTTCCATCTCCCACAATGATTTTCGTACCCTGTTTAAAAGATTTCAGATGGGTGAAGATGCCTCTCCAGACTCCACAACTGTTTGGCGCTTTAGGTTTTTTTGTTTCTCTATCGAAATTTGTTGACCCGTACTTCTCCATCATTGCCCTCCTCCAAAGAGCCGTTCAATACTTCTCCACTATTTATTAATAGTGTTCTTTTGATAAGAATTAGTAATGAAACCGTCATATCTGAAGTCCCTGAGCACAAACACTAAGAAGGTATTTGGATGCGTATGAGAAGTAAGTTTTCAACTGAAAAGTTTATTTTGGAATGAATTTCAGAAAGATTTGTGGAAAACAAAAAGAATTTGTGAGGCAAAAAAGACTCTGTGTCCCCTATTTTTTGAAGCATAAAGCAAACAAATTTGGTTAAGCATAAAGCATATAAGTCCAACAAATTATTGGAGTTGACCTCAAATTTGGTTGCCTAGAATATATGCTTGTACCACTGCATTGTTTTGATGAACAAATTCAGGTTGCATTTTTATTTATTTATTGTTGTTGTTGTTGTCGTCATGTTAGAAACCCACTTTGTACGAAACTCACCTCCGATAACGATGGAGATCAAGCTAAAAAAAAGTGGATTAGCAAACTACACGTTTCTTCTACTTCTCTATTTTAAAACTCCATAAGTTCTTGACCTCCAACTAAACCACATTTTAGTTTTGCTTTCAAAAGCGACTTCTGTAGTTGCTCTTGCTAGTTTCGTTTTTGAAAAGATGCATTTAAGAGACAAACCACTTAGCAAGATAGATTCGACTAAAAAGAGAGTGAATCCAATATCTTTTATGCTGTATTTGCAGCTTTCACGAAACAAATAGGTAGTCTAGTATTTTTAGGAGTAGTCGTGATGTGATTGATTTCCCGTTAGCTTTTACCCGTTAGCTTTTGCTATATCTATATGTAGCTTATGTCGGGTAGGATGCACCTGAAGAGTTGAGAATTAAGTGTTAGGCCCTCCCCTCACTCTCTCTTACTCAAATGGTCTTTGACTTAAAAATCATTTAAAAAAATTTAATCCATTTTATTGAAGTGACCCTTAAAAAAAAAAGAGTTATTTGGATAAATATGTTTGATGATATAAACTACTCCCTCCGTTTGAATTAACATTCCTAATTGACTTTGTCAAAATATTAAGAAAATCCTATAAAATGTCATGACTAACCCATGACTGGCTCTATTTAATGTTATGTTATTACCAAAACTAAAATTATGTATGAATAAATAAAAATTTTATTAGGAATTTTATATATATCCATAAATGTTTTTATTTAAAATAGGAATGACGATTAATACAAAGATATTGAATAAATATATATGGTGATAATATTGAAGATTTTCAATTAAGTTTATATTAAAAATGATTTTATGATTATAAAAAAAAGAGGGTATATTTGATAGTTTAAGGGAAAAATATGTCTATAAACAGAGCGGACAGATAAAAAAAGACAGACCAAAGTAGAAATTAGGACAGATAAAAAAAGACAGAGGGAGTATATTTTTTAAGGGTATAATCGTCAAGTCAACTTAAACATAACATGTCTAAGGCCGGTTCCTATGGGAGGTGGTATAAAAGTTGTTTTGCCATGCCACATGGCATGGCAAACTAGTTTCTCCACTATGGTAAAACTGACAAATTTTATTAAAATAATATATTATATTATATTGTGTTTTGTGGGATCCTTATCAATAAAAAATTTAGTTATTTGTTTTGGTGGGGTCTATATTAAATTTTAGGGATTATAAAATATTTTGTGGGACACTCTTATAATAAAAATCTGTTATAATAACTAAAAAGTAGGAGAAAAGAAAAAAATAAAAACTAAACAACTAATAAGCGATCAACATTACACCGGTAGCGATCTAAACTAGACCGTTCGGTAGAAACTAGACCTGGCCTGGCAAAGTGGCAAATTTGCCACTTAGCCAAGCCAGTTTGCTTGTTTGCCAGCTCCATAGTGGGTGCAAAACTGACAAATCTATTGATTTGCCACACCCATAGGAACCGGCCTAACAAATCATACATAAGAATTCGACAAATTTTATATATTAGGAAAGCTTTTTGAAAGACCTACACAACGAGTGTAAATACAACTATCAAATTTTCATGTCTCAGAAAATTTTATTCTCTAATAATTTTTTAAATTTTCTTCATATTTTATAGTATGCAGGCAATATGCACACTGATTTTATGTGCAGGCAATATGCACACTGATTTTATGTGCAGGCAATATCTAGGGGTGTCAACGGACAAAAATCCGTCGGATTTTGACCAAACCGATAAGGTTAAGGTTAAGGGTTATCGGAAATCTGATATCCGATAACATCCGGCGGAATCCAAAAAACCCAATCTGATAAGTTAAGGTTAACTTATCGGATATCGGATAAAAATCCGGTAACTGGGAAAAAAAATTAGAACTTTCAGAAACAGAGTTTTTGAGTTCAAAATGTTGTAAAAATCCACAGGAAAAGAAAGAAATTACAAAGCCAAACAAACACAATCTTTACTCCGAGGTCTCTCACACATCACCACACATGAAAAAGAAAGTACAAACTAGAAAGCCACACAAATGCAAACTGAAGTACACAACAGCAATGTCAACAGGCTAGTGCTTGGCTGCCTGGTTGCATGTTGCATCATTGCATCAACTTCAATCTGTGATTTCCATATCTGCATTAGTACACAAACATTCAACACTTTGATCTTCTTTTTCTGGTTGTGCGGAATTTGGTTGAGTGCATCTTGAGTTTCCAACTTGGTTGGATGCTCTTTGAGACATTCTGAGAACAACATGAATCAAGTATTAGATGACATCAATTAGCAAAAAAAAAGAAAAAGAATGAGAATGAGAACATCACATATGTATTTATTTATTTTATATAATAAGACATGGAAGTAATTTTGTTACTAGCATAGAAAATAACAGATACAAGACATGCCGCCAACATGCCCAACATAGCCAAGACTGGCAATGCCAAGTAGTGGCTAAAACCACTTCAGTAGAAGGCAGACGCTGCCTGCAGCCAACACAACTGGTAAAGCCAAGCAGTCCTAAAATCCTAACGAATCGGAGTGTGCATTAGGCTATTAGCCTTACAGTCTACTAAGTACTAAGAGGCTGAAATATGTATGGGGGTGCTAATCTAACATATCCACCAGTACCACCAACAAATTCCACCACCATACACCACCAAACCTAACAATAAACATATAAACTATAAGGCCATAGATAAGTCTGAAATCTAAAAGACTAATCACTGAATTCCCACTACCCCCAACAGAAGAATACATTCTCAAATTCCCACCAGAATCAAGTCTTAAGTATCTAAAAAGATGAATAATTTCACCAAGTCTCAATATGAACACGAACTTGATGTTGGTTACTCAAAGCTCTCTTAGCATGTTCACACTCCCTCCTTAGCTTTCCAAGAGCCCTGTTGTCTTTGCTGATGTCCTTACCATGCTTCTTCTTGATTAATTTAATGAATTAATCCATAACTCTGTGGTCAAAGTCCTCACCCGTCGATGGAGTTTTAAGAACATAATCAGAGCGTAGTGTAACTGGTAGGCATATATTGTATACACGTCCCCAAGCAATGCAACTAAAACATTTTCTGGAAATTCAGGCAATATTAAATGCCTACAGTTTTATTATCAATCACCAGTTAGTGTATTAATGTGATTATACTAGGTGAACATTGTACAGTGAGACATCATTTGATTGGTGGGGTCTGGTTGAATTCCTCCACAGTCTAATGACTATGCCAGACTAATCATGATGAAAATTAGAAATCAATGACACATATGCAATAATATCAATAAGCTGTAAAATTCCAATATCAGAAATACTTAAACTTGGGGATGTTAAGTTTGAATTTATAGATGAATTAAGACCTTGGTTCCAGTAAAGAGTGTATGTATTCCATCTGAGTGTAAGATTACCAGACTTTGTAAGATTGAGAGAATAAGGCCCAGATTTTAGAGTTTTACAAGTAGTAAAATTCTGTCCTGCTAATATTGTATCAGTTGGATTATCAAAACTATACCAAACAACAGTTGAACCATTACTCAAAGCTAAATTACCATTGATGGTAGTACTACACATCTCATAAGATTAAAACGAAACCCAATAATCAAAATCAAAAATCGAGACCCAATAATAAAAATCAAACAAAAAGATAAAAAATCGAATCACATCACATCTCTATTGAAACCCAATAATCAAAATCAAAAATCGAAACCTTAAATTTCTATATTCCTCTCTATATACTTGAACTGAATTCAGCAAAAATGAAAAAAGATTAAACATAAAACATGCAATCGATTTGGGAAAAAAAATCAAAACCTAATTTCGAAAGATTGCTTACTTCTCCGAGATTTTGAGAATCTCTGACAATCTATCGATCTAATCTTCTCTATATCAATCACTAACACCCTCTCTCTCGATCCATCTGACTCTCTCGATCTATCTTTCTCTGCGTCTAGACTTGAGATTTGAGAAGAAAAAATGCTAAACAGAAAAGAGTAACTAAAGACTAAAGAGTAATGAGAATGAGATAGTATCAGGTTACCTAGGGGTCATAAATTACTAGTACACCCCTGGGCTTATCGGATATCGGATATTAACCAAACGGAATCACCCGGATCCGGTTCCGATAAGGTTAAGAGGGAAATTCCGATAATATATCCGGTTCCGAAATCCGACAAATCGGATTAAATCCTATAGGATGTCGGATTTTCGAAAACGGATCTCGGAATTCGGATGTATATTGACAGCCCTAGCAATAAGCACACTGATTTCTGTAAATATTTTTTTTTTTAATTTTCTTCATATTTTATTGCCTGCACACTGAAGCCTGTAAATAATTTTTTTAATTTTCTTCAATATTTTATAGTGTGCAGGCAATATGCATAATGATTTTATGTGTAGGAAATATGCACACTGATTATTTTGATAATCCTACTTCTTA
Organism: Papaver atlanticum; assembly: GCA_023531105.1. Classification (NCBI taxonomy): domain Eukaryota; kingdom Viridiplantae; phylum Streptophyta; class Magnoliopsida; order Ranunculales; family Papaveraceae; genus Papaver; species Papaver atlanticum. Next base: position 5,922,922 of record JAJJMB010007130.1, read on the forward strand.
TAATATTTCAGGGACACTGGAATAATTTGCAAATTTTATTAAATAACCCTGAAACTAAGAGAATAAAACCCAAAATATCTAGAGTCATAAGAATAATTTACTCGTGTAACTTATATATATAACTTATATACTATCGACCATTTAGTTTAACTGGAGACCTATATGCATGGATACAATGGGGTTTACCGATTCCAGGAAGGGTAATGAATTCATATAAAATAAAAGAACTTTCATCAAATTGATCTATATGATTGTATCCTTGGAATTTCGGTTACTCCTTGCAGCTGTCTTGTCTACGACAACAACTACATGTAAAGAAACAACGACGAACGATGTCGCCTCACCACATATGCAGTGATGGCATGTGCCCTTCCGTGTCTCTGTAATAATTCTGCCGGTAATAACGATATCTATGACTACAAATACCCACAGTATTCACGAATAATACGCGTTACTTACCACGTTTTGACCCTTCACTTCCGTACTAATCAGCAACTATCGTCCTTTTCGAGGAACATTCCGTAATTATTTATTACACACGTGTCACTTATTTTTTTATCGACCAATAAAACTGTTTTTTATTTATTTATTTTTTTGAAACAAGTGTTTTGTAAATTCTAAAGTTATCCTTGCAACTTGTCAATTTTTTTGCGATAGACTAGAACTTTCCTCCAACGCGCAAGAACTGCCTGTTTATGACAGTTGAAAGCATAAATCCAACTGTATCTCACACCATATAAATACAGACTCTAGCATTAGTTTGCCATCAAACATATCGAATTTCAAACTTAAAAGAAAACAAAGTCTTTCGGTTAATCATAAAAACTTCAGGATATCTTAGCAAAAAACAAAACAAAGACTTACTTCAAATTCATATTCAGAAATATGAGAAACACTACAGAAATCAGGAGAAGTGATTCAGTTTCTTCAACTTCTTCTTCTTCTTCTTCCTCCTCTTCAAGTCCGTCAAGGAATATTAGAACTATTAAGAATTCGCTGTCACCGAGATCAACATTAGAAAGATTAAGAAGAAAATTGTCATCTAAGAAAGGAGATGACCATGAAGCACAAACATACGGCGGGGGAGACCTCGAAAGAGTTTTTCGGTATTTTGACGAAAATGGAGATGGAAAAATATCAGCAGCTGAGTTGGAGAGTTGTGTTAAGGCAATAGGTGGTGATTTTACTAGTGATGAAGCTAAAAGAGCTGTGGAATCATCGGACTCGGATGGTGATGGGTTATTAGAGTTCAATGATTTTGTTAAACTCATGGAAGATAGTGGAGAAGAAAAGAAAACAAATGATTTGAAAGAGGCGTTTAAGATGTATGAAATGGATGGATGAGAGATTATTACTCATAAGAGTTTGAAAAGAATGTTGACAAGACTTGGTGAATCCAAGACGACGGAGGAGTGTAGAACAATGATTCGTTTGTTCGATCTTAATGGCGATAGTGTACTTAGCTTCGACGAATTCTCTGCTATGATGGTTTAATCGTTCATTGTTATGTAAATTAAGTTAGTATAAGCATGGGGGATATCATATTCCTCGAAATTCATTTATATCTCTAAATCTTTTCATGAGATCAGTAGAGACTAGAGAATGTAATAAAAGGAAAAACTTGATAGCTAGCTAGTAGTTCAAGTTGGGATTTGCAAGTTTTGTCAATTTATGTACCACTTCCACACTGTAAATTGGATACTTGCCGAGTATCATTATGTATATCTATCTATCTATCTATCTATATATATATATATATATAATTCATTCTTTCAATTGTGTTCTCATGATAAGATTTTTATAGCAACGGCTATGGAATGAGTGTTAAAAACACTCATTCACTGTCAAATTGAGTGAGTGACTAGTTTGAAGAGCGAATTTATGACCGTGAGTAAACTGGTTTAGAGACTAAGAAGCTGATGTTAAGCCGGTTGGAGAGAATTTTTCTCTCCAAGAGATTGTGCCTCCCAAGTTTATCTTTTTTTTTAATAATAAAATTACTATGGGACCCAAGAAATAAACAAATAAAAAACTGAAAAATATCCTAGGAGGCTGAACATGTGCCACTCAAGGAGTTTTTTTTCTCAAGCGGCTGATGAACAGTCTCTTAGTCTCGATTATTGGACACTCATTCAATCGAAATAGAGTGTAAAAGACTTTAACTAAATGGGTGAGTATCCTCATCCCATAGTAGCACCTAATTTGATCAAACTCATTCATATTGAATGAGAACTCTCATCCCATAACCCAGGAGTACTCTTTAACGAAACCGTCACAACTAATTAAAGTCCCTGAGTAGAAACAATAAGAAATCGTTTGATAGAATTCCAACTGAATGAAGTCAAAAAATTAAAAGTGTTGGGAATAAATTTCAGAACAACTTCTGAAAAGAGAAATAATATCCTTTTTGTTAAGAAGAAAAACTTCGCTTCTTGTTGCCGAACATGCAACAAAATCGGTGTCGTGTTTATCATCCTAACGCAATCGGGAGAGGAAGGAAAAAAACCGATATCTAACAGATGCTCATCCACCAAGTAAGTCTGATCCCTTGGAGACCGGAGTTTCAAAGTTAGGTTGGGAACCAGAGGATCATTTCTAGGTATGGCAGAACTTATTAAAGTTGAATTCCACTGTCCTCCCTTGGATACAATTAGAGATTTGACAGTTTAAGATCGCAAAGAAATTTCTATCAACATTCTCAGTATGCAATGTATAAGTGTCGTGATGGATGAGAAAGATCCTTTGAACATTTTGTATACATATGCTCTTCAAACGGGATGTTAGCTAAGAGGGAAGAGGAATATTGAAGAAGAAATTAACTCGCATTTTAACATTATTTTTTTTGATACGAAGATTGGTGTTTTATTAGATAATATAAACACTTACATCAATAATATACTCCAAAATCTTATTAACTAAGAAGTCTGGATGATTGTTATACCAAGTGTCAGATATATACCAAATTTTCTAGCATGCTTAGCCAGCACATCTGCTGGTCCATTGCATTCCTTAATGGTATGTTTGCATACCCAACTCTCAACATTACTTAAATAAAACAAAATGTCTTTAATAATGTTATGGTTTTGCCAAGAGGGGCAAGTATTATTTCCATTTATTGCAATGGAAATGCTACTTGAGTCCACTTCAATGAAGAGATGCTTCACTTGATTGTCCAAAGCCCATTGAACTCCATCCAACATAACAAAGCATTCTCCCTCCTCAGCATTAAGAACATCGTGTTTGGCAATGTATCTCGAGCCTGTATATTCCCCTGCAAAATTTCTTAATATTAGTCTGATTCCACAATAAGCATAATTTAAATTAAAAAAAGCATCACAGTTTAGTTTAAGGAACGGGTTTAGAGGTGGAGTCCGTTTTTGGTTTCTGTTTATAGAGACTCTATCTTGCTTCCACTGCTTTTTCCAACCTGTGAATAGAATTCTTTAAATTTTGTATCTTCCTGATGGTTTTCACCGAATTAGGCTTGTGATGTTCAAACACATAACTGCACCTCTCTTTCCATACTTCCCATACTGCATAGCCATGTGAATGATCAAATCATCTGCAAATGATCCATAGTTTGAACTGCAAACCAGCTTCGAACCCAATATTTGATATTATTAATGTTTTGAAGAAATCTTTGACTTCCAGGGACAAAAGTATAAACATCTCTTGTAAAGTTGCATTGCATAAGTATATTTTATGAAGACTCCAGATTATGATCACACATAGAGCAATCATATAGCACACATCTAATTTGTCTCACAATTCTTTTACTTGAAAGAACAGTATCAGTCACGCACTTCCATAGGAATAATTTGATCTTCTCTGGTAGTTTCAAACTCCAAAAAGACTTTCATAGTCTGACTTCATCAGGACTGCTAGTATGATAATTCTTATTCTTTATCTCAATTTTCTTGTTATACGCTGATTTGACTGTGAACATACCATTATTTTTCAAAGTCCAAACAAGGGTGTCATTTTCCATTCTTGGTATTATGGAATTCAAGACTCTTGCAGTTCAAAGAGAAGGTTTACAAGATCAAAGACAAACATGTTTTCAGAATAACCAGATGCACTAGTATTTACTGGAACTGGAGGACCTTCTAGACCTAATATCCAATTATCCTTCCACACATGGATTTTTTACCCATTTCCTAGATGCCAAAAACTAATTCTTTTAATGAAATCAACTTCCCTATATAAGCTTTTCCAGGCCCATGTAGCATTCTTTTTTTCTGGAGCATGAAGAATGTTGGAAGTAGGAAAGTATCTTTCTTTGAGTGTATCTGCCATAAGTTGTGATGAGCATGTTCATAGTCTCCAGGCTTATTTAGCTAGAAATGCATCATTGAAAACATTTAAGCGGCTGATCTCTTAATCTCGACTGTTGGACACTCATTCAATCGAAAGAGTATGTAAAAAAAATTAGCTGAATGGGTGAGTATCCTCATCCCATAGTAACACCTAATTTGATCAAATTTGATCAAACTCATTCATATTGAATGAGAACTCTCATCCCATAGCCCAGGAGTACTCTTTAAAGAAACCGTCATAACTAAAGTCCCTGAGCAGAAACAATAAGAAGTCGTTCGATAGTATTCCAACTGAATGAAATCAAAAAAATAAAACTGCGTTTGGGAATTGCATCTACATGAATAGCCATATCCGCACATTTGCTTTTAGAATGCTCCAGAATATAACAATCTCTGCAGAATTTGTGTGACAATTTTTCATAGAAGTATCAAATCCATTTTGTAGTTTTTGCTGTAGTAATAGCCAAAACTCCCTTTTTGAATGGTGGTGTTAGACTTATGTTGACGCAAACCTTGAAAACTTCACCAGTAGCTAGTAATCCAGTTGGTGATTCAATTGCGATAACATCTCCCATAATCTTCCCCATTTCTGCAACTGTTTTTTGGTTCATTTGCTCAAAAAGAAGGTGTTTCAACTGGATCCAAAAAACCTGCTTATCCCAGGGAAAGTCTTTGTAGATTATTGTTTGGTTGTAGTAAAAAAGAACAATCAGGTGGCCATCGATACTCCAAGGACAGTTTGCAAAAACTTTATTAAGTCGAATCCAGTCAGCAAATGTGAAAATAATTGTGTTTGGATCAACTTCAAAAATCTTCAGATCTTCTTCAGGAATAAATTCCCGGGTATTCTTGGTTGTAATCAAAAAGAACAACCAGGTGGTCATCGATACTCCAAGGACGTTTTGCAAAAAATGTATTAAGTTGAATCCAGTCAGCAGATGTGAAAATAATTGTGTTTGGATCAACTTCAAAAATCTTCAGATCTTCTTTAGGAATGAGTCCCGGGTATTCTTGGTTGTAATAAAAAAGGAAAACTAGGTGACCATCGATACTCCAAGGACGTTCTGCAAAAACTTTATCGAGTTGAATCCTATCAGTAAATGTGAAAATAATTGTGTTTGGATCAACTTCAAAAATCTTCAGATCTTCTTCAGGAATGAAGTCCCGGGTATTCTTTATGTGTTGCTCCACCAGTTTGTCTGACATCCTCCCTCAATTATGATCTTTCCTATAAGTGTTGCTTCTAAATCAGCTTCATCTTCTTCATCAAATTCATCATTTGAGTAAAAAACCATTTCAACAGTATTCTTCCAAATTTGTGTGACTCAGTTTGGTGGTGATGTGACAATTTGTTCTTCATTCATATTGGGATCAGATTGGAAAGACATGATGATAGAATTTTTTTGGAATGGATTTATGTTTTTTTGACGGCTACAATGGTGTTTGGTGAAAACTGTTTGAGAAGAATTATGGTTTAGGTTATCTAATTCATGGGAGTGATTTCTTTGATTGACATGCCTAGTATACCATAATTGAATACTGTCCGAAGATATTCTGGCTGATTTAACTTGCTCATCTAAGGAATGACCAGGTATTGAAAAAGTCAAGAGGCATATTATAAGTAAAGACATTGTTTTGTAACAGTTTTTTGAATTTTGAAAAAAGATGAATAACCGCGAACTGATTTTTGCTGAGTTGACTAGGTGTATGATGAAAAACTCGGTCTTGTTGATCTCCAACCAACACTGTGTTGCCATGATTGCAAACGCACTGAAAAACTTTCACACGGTGATTATCAGTGAAGGCACACGCTATGACTGCAAACAAGTAGTGGACAAACCTCATTACTTTGAACGAGATGAGGAAAAACGCCATGAATTGGATGAACATTCTGAACTGTATCAGGGAAGAAAAAAGAAAAAACTTAGTTAGCCATAAAAAGATGAAAATATTGTTTTTTATCACACAAATGATGAAAAAGATGAAATATTAGATAATAAATTTATGCAGGAGCATTGCAGCCAGAAGAAACTATCGTCAGATTGAAATCATTAGAATACAAAATGAAACAAATTAAAACTGAGTTGATTCAGCGTCGCCCGATTTACAGGACCTCTCTCTCATCCTTCTCTTCTGTAACCCACTTGAATTTTAAGGTATTTTCACATTAATTTTATTACCGGTGGAGACCATGGTTAATATTTGCACAATTGTATGATGAAAGATGACAGTATCTTAATTAGACATAATCCTTAATTTTGGTTAGTACTGGTTAATTGTGGACAGTACTATTCGATACCACTGTATTGCATATGTGTCAGAGAGGACGCGCATGATACCAATACCTGGTATGACAAACCAAATTGACCATTAAAGCTCATGATTCGTAGCCCGTAAGTTATGCCAATGGCATGACGTTGTCTTATAAGTCCAACAATTTGGTTATGAAACAAACAGAATTAATTATTGAGGTTGACCTAAAATTGATCATTCTGTAAAATGTTCGTTCACATTCCTGATTCATATTTCCTCCTATATCTCTAGTATAATAGAAAGAAAAACTGAACAAATTTTTCAACCCAGAAGACAGAAGAAAAATACAAGCTATAACTCCAAGGATTCAGGAACATGACAAAATGAGATGGAAACACCATCATTCTGGAAATTTCTCTGCAAAAAACATCTATAATTTCTTAATAAATCAAGTTCAAGATAACAATACCCCAGTTGATTTCCCTTGGGAATTTTTTTGGGAAATTCAGGCTATTCCAAGAATCAAACTATTCATTTGGAAATTAATTCAGAAAGCTCTCCCTACTTCAGCGCGGCTTGGAGCCCATAACACAGATATTGACCCTAACTACCAGCTGTGTGATGCACAAGTTCACGAAACGGACAATCATCTCTTCATATCCTGCCCATTCGCTAGAGCTATCTGGCTTGGTTTTTTTTGCTTGACAGGCTCATTTCGATAGGAGATAATGACGTGATGGATAGTTGGATTAAAGGGTGGATATCGGGAAAAGATCCAATTAACTTAGTGGAAAAAATAGACCCAATTAACTTAGTGGAAAAAATAACCACCATTCTTTGGTTCATTTGGAAATACAGATGCTCGGTAGTTTTTGAGAAAATATCCCCTAACCCAATTAAACTGATCAGCCAGATAAACAGATTCCTGCAATCTATTCCATCAAAAACAATTCAACAAGGAATTAATTACCAAAAGGTGAAGCCGGTGAATTATAAATGGTCTGACTTAAACTCAGATTGGATAATATTCATAGATGCCTCTTTCACAAAAGATGACCTGTCTATGGGTTATGCTTTCATTCTTTACTCCGTAGACCACGAGTCCTTTATGCACGTTTCAGCGGGTTCGGAGAAGGTGTCTTCGACTCTACATGCGGAATCAACAGTCTTGTTAAAGGCTGTTACTTGGCTGAAAGAAAACTTATTGTCAAGCGTCTCAATAGTCTCCGATTGCAAAACTCTAGTTGACACTATAAATTTGATGAGCGCAAGCTTCTCTTGGTCAGCCGAAAACACTCTACAGGAGATCAAGGTAATTTTGAAAGACCTTCCTCAAACACAGGTAAAATTTAGAGTTAATTAGTATTTGGGTCCTAGATTTTGGTATGTTAGAGGATATGGGTCCTAAGTTTGTCCAATTTTGTGTTTGGGTCGTTGACCCGTTAGTCAACTTGGTCAAATAACTACTCTGTTAAAATGGTTAACGTCGTTTAGGTATATTATTTACACGTTTTGCCACTCAAAATAAACGGCTAAAAATCAAACATTTTTCATTAAAAATGATAACGTGTACGGTAAGAGATGTCTCTACGGTGGGGTATATAATCCATTTTAATTCTATCGAAACATTAGGCTGGGAGATTAGGTCAGAAATCGAATTGGGAAACAAAATTAGGGCAGGAAGTAGATATCTTACCTTTTCTCAAAGTTATTTTAAATGGATTTTCGAAATAGCTTCTTCTTGTTGATGCCGTTTGGTGCAAGGATTATATGATGAACAAGAATGGATCCAAGTAAGTAATTGTTGTTTTGGGTTGAATTACTGTATTTTTGGTGTTGCTCAAGAATAGTTGAGCTTGTTAAAGGAAAACAAGATCTTAATGTTATGGTGTTGTATCAATTGATTGTGTTTCAAGGAATGGTCGTGGTTTTAATTCATCAGCTGCAGAAATGTCTCTCTCTCTTTTCAGCGTTAGTCTATCAATTGAAGTAGCTAGTTCAAGGGATAATTACTAGAGAATTCATGTGGAATCAGTACTATAGTTTTTTTATTCATCGCCTTTCTAATAAATAAGTATCTTAGCAATCTCATGAATGGGTTTGATACGAGTTGATCCACACCACTCATTCTAAAAGAATAAAGCAATTGAGTTTCGGAAATTCAAAAGACTAGATTTGTGCACGTGCTACGCATCGGGCATATTTTTTCTTTTAACTTGTTGTGCGTGAGGTTTCGTCCTGTCCCATGGCGATGCATTTTTTATTTGGTGTGCGCGGGGCTTCTCCCTATCCCGTAGCAATGCATTTTTTTATTTGGTGTATGGGGGGTTTTGCTCTGCCCGTGGCCGTGCATTTTTTATTTGGTGTGCGCGGGGCTTTGCCCCGTCTCGTGGCGATGCATTTTTTTATTTGGTGTACGTAGAGTTTTGCTCCGCCCCGTGGTTGTCCATTTTTTATTTGGTGTACACGGGGTTTTGCCCCACACCGTGGTGATGTTTTTTATTTGGTGTGCGCGGGATGCATTTTTTATTTGGTGTACACGGGGTTTTGCCCCGCCCCGTGGCCGTGCATTTTTTATTTGGTGTGCACGGAGCTTCGTCCCTCCCCGTGGAAATGCATTTTTATTTGGTGTACTCGGAGTTTTGCCCCGCCCCGTGGCCTTGCATTTTTTATTTGGTGTGCGCGGGGCCTCACCCCTCCCCGTGGCGATGTATTTTTGATTTGGTGTGGCGGGGCAAATATATTAAATAGGTGAAAAATATTTGCAGATTTTATTTATTTTTTACTTTTATTTTCATAGAAAATATGTGGATTTTTTTCCCCTTTATATGTTAGTTTGGAAAAAAAGAGCCATAATATAGTAGGTAATCGATTTCCAAATTGAATTTGGACTTCCATAAAATTACAAATACGGTAAGTTAGGTTTCATTTTGAGTTTGTAATTTTTTAAACCAACTATAAGTGTCACCTTAATATTTTCAGGTCATGAATTCCAAATTGAATTTGGTTTCCTTTTTTTATTTTTTTCCTATTGTTTTTAAACCAATCATTCGTTGTTAAGTGTCCTCACCAAAACGCTCGTTTCACAAAACTCAAAAAAGACCTATTTCGGCCAATAGGAAGCGAGAGTTTCCTCACCGTTCAACGTGAAAGTTTTATTTGTCTAACCCTCTAAGTCTTTAGATGTGGTTTTCTTAATAATGGTTTTGTGGTGTTAAAAGTCACATGTCTGTTTAAAGATCTCCATTTTTTATGATCCGAGTGGAAAACGAGCATATGATGTAAACGACTGATGTTAAACTATTTTAACGGATTGGTAATTTGACCAAGATGACTAACAGTCAACGACCCAAATACAAAATTGGACAAACGTAGGACCCAAATCCTCTACCATACCAAAATCTAGGACCCAAACACTAATTAACTCTAAAATTTATACAAAGGAAACACAACTCAGCAGCGGACTACATGGCTAAAGAAGCAAGGATAAAAAATATTCAGCACATGTCCTCCAAATTGCAACAAAAGGTTCCGAAGACTAGCATTCTTTCTAATGTTTTTGATGACAATGAAATTATAAATTTCTTGTATTATATTTGCTAGTTAATAAAATTACCTTTCTCATCAAAAAAAAAAAAAATCGAACACAACTTGGTTGCCTACGATATATCTGTTTTTGTATAGTTTTGATGAACAAATTCAAGCCATGCTTCTTCTTTTTCTATTGGAAATTAAACAAGTCATGTTACGAAACCCACTTTGTACGAAACTCACCTTGGAGAACGATGGAGATCAAGCTAAAAGAAAAAGTGGATTAGCAAACTACACGTTTCTTCTGCTTCTCTATTTTAAAATTCCACAAGTTCCTTGACCTCCAAACTATACCACATTTGGATGATTAGTTTTGCTTTGGAAAACAGACTCCTGTAGTTGGTCGTTTTGTTTTTGAAAATATTTACAGAGATAGAATCGAAGAAAAAGAAAGTGAATCCAAAATACTTCCGACACAAAATTCTTGCATTTTTATTTTTATTTAAATTTAGATTTCATAGAAAAACAAAAGGTTACATAAGGCAAAAATGTTTGTGGTTATCGCTAGACAAATAGGTAGTATTCTCAGGAGGAGTTGTGATGCGACTGATATCCCGCTAGCTTTTGCTACTCCAAAGAGTAACTAGGTAGACGTTTAGTGTTGGCGAATTTTGGCTACTCCTTGCAGCAGTCTTGCCTATGGGGGTGATGGCAAAGAAACAACCAGGAACGATGTCGCCTCACCACATATGCAGTGACGACATGTGACGCTTCTGTGTCTATAATAGAAACGATCTGGCTCACTTTGCAAGTAATTATTAGTTTAATAATTCCGCCTGTATTCGTAATAACAATATAGCTGCAAATACCGACTGTGATTATTAATTACGAATAATACGCGTTACTTACGTCGGTTTGACCTTTCACTTCCGGTAATTATTATTACATCCGTGTCACTTGATTCAATCTTCTTTCTTTTGCCGCCTCAAGCCAACCATACCGACCAATAAAACTGTTGTGTATATTATTTAATTTTATTTTTGAAGGAAGGAAGTGTTTTCTAAATTTCAAAGTTATCGTTGCAACTTGTAAGTTTTTTGGGATTCTTTTCAGAAACGACGCAAACTGGAACATTCCTCAATCGCGCAAGGACTGCATGTTTATGACAGGTGAAATCGTAAATCCAACTCTATCTCACACCATATAAATACGAACTTAGCAGTACTTTCTCCCCCCATCAAAAACATCATCGAATTCCAATCTTCGAAGAAAACAAAAACTTTCGGTTAGTTATAAGAACTTCAAGATATTTCAGCAAGAATACAAAAGATAGAACTACTTCAAATTCATATATACATAAACTCCCACACTTCGATTTCACAGACAGAGATGAGAAACACTACAGAAATCAAGAGGAGTGATTCAGTTTCTTCTACTTCTTCTTCTTCCTCTTCAAGTCCGTCAAGGAATATTAGAACTACTAAGAATTCGCTGTCACCGAGATCAACATTAGAAAGATTAAGAAGAAAATTGTCATCTAAGAGAGGAGATGACCATGAAGCACAAACATACGGCGGGGGAGACCTCGAAAGAGTTTTTCGGTATTTTGACGAAAATGGGGATGGAAAAATATCAGCAGCTGAGTTGGAGAGTTGTGTCAAAGCAATAGGTGGTGATATCACAAGTGATGAAGCAAAAAGAGCTGTGGAATCAATGGACTCGGATGGTGATGGGTTACTAGAGTTCAATGATTTTGTTAAACTGATGGAAGTTAGTGGAGAAGAAGAGAAAACGAATGACTTAAAAGAGGCGTTTAAGATGTACGAAATGGATGGATCAGGGATTATTACTCCTAAGAGTTTGAAAAGAATGTTGACAAGACTTGGCGAATCCAAGACGACTGAGGAGTGTAAAACAATGATTCGCTTGTTCGATCTTAATGGCGATGGTGTACTTAGCTTCGACGAATTCTCTGCTATGATGGTTTAATCATTCATTTTTATGTAAATTAAGTGAGTATCAACATGGGGGATATCATAATCCTCGAAATTCATTTATGTCTCTAAATCTTTTCATGAGATGAGTAGAGAATGTAATAGAAGGCAAAACTTGATAGCTAGCTATTAGTTCCAGTTGGGATTTGCAAGTTTTTGTCAATTTATGTATCAGTTCCACACTGTAAATTGGATACATGGATATCTATATATATAATTCATTCTTTCCATTACGTTTTCTTGATAAGATTCTTAGGAGTACTCTTTAATGAAACCGTCAAACTGAAGTCCCTGAGCAGAAACACTAAGAAGGTGTTTGGATAGCCAGAAGAAGTAGTATTGTTGAAAAATTAAAAGTTTGTTCAGGACAAAATTTCAAAACAACTTCTGAAAAGCAAAAAAACTTCGCATCTTAGTGTCATGTTTAGCGAAGGAAGAATGATGTCCGACAGAAGCATATCCCACCAGTAAGTCTGACCCCTCAGAGACCGGAATTTCAAAAGTTAGGTTACAAAAGTTACAAAAGTCAAAATCCACTAGCTGTAGAACACGGTAATGAAGATTAGCGGCTATAGATTTATCTGATAATGGAATGATAGTGCTAGAGAATGGAGATTGTCAATAGTGCTAGAGAATGGAGATTGTCAACATGTGTTTACGTGTACGGAAAATCAAAGTCGTTTTTCTCAACTTAATTTGACTACAATCATGGAAAGCAGGTTTCTTTCAACATAAAATTGTTCAGGAAACAAAGTCGGTTTTACAACACTAAAATATCTGAGTTCTACAAAGTCCTTCAGGACTGACTGCAGGGGAACAAAAAAAAGAGGAGAGGAAACAGTCTGGTCATTTTTGGGTCCTCCAAGATTTTGAAAGAAAATTGCTTCAATCAATCATATAAAGAATATAGAAGATTGCTAGGTCAAGCAAGTTCAAAACTTGGAATATCAGTTAACTTCCTCCTAAAGATGATGGTCTACATAGCAATTAGAAATGAGACTATAATTAGAACACAGAGACCAACTTCCATATACCGTATCTGCAGAACATAATATATACTAGTACATCCACATTGGGATTAGGTATTTAGTATCTGAAATACTAGTCTGAGTAGGTAGCAATAATGATGCATCATAGTAAAGTTGAGCGTCTGACGCACCTCTTTAATTACTACCACCCTTTTCACAAACTCTTTGAACCCTGATAACAAAAGCAAGAAAACATCTACCCTGTTTTTCACACCTTTCCTTCAATTCCATTCAGAGTAACCACAACTTTACGTGGAGTGGCATAGTCCCGGTGTTCGCACAGCCAAATTCCCTGAACAAAAAAGACGAAGAAAAATATTCATTTCATGTTCTTCCCTTTTTCATTTGGAAAAAAATGTTCAAATATGCAAACACGGTATGAAAGGAAGAGCGTTAGAAAGAGAAAGGAATGCATTGACAAGTCGAACATTAATAGAGTATAAGACACCAATTGAACATTTTGCAAAAACAACAGATATCTGATCCTATTACCTGCCAGGTTCCCATGTTCAGACGTCCGTCGGTAATTGGAACACTGCATGGGAAACAATATCAGGGTACGAAAACAGTTTATCTACTTACATAAAAGAGGATTTTGCTTTAAACTTAGGAGTACGGAGTCAGAGGAGATTCTCACGTTAGAGTACATCCAAACATAGACGATTTAATGTGTGCTGGCATGTCATCTGGACCTGCAACATTTGTCACGACAAATTCACATCATCCCTTGGATAAAAGCCCCAAAAAAGACCTTACAACAATTACAAACTTTCATGGAAAGAATTTTTTTCTTAATCTCCTGAATAAATGGCAAATCAGATCTGCGTGCAATATGTAAAGCAACTTATCCCTGCTGTAAGACATGTTCTCACAAAGCTGAGTCAACTGAAGCAAAACTCAGCCGAAATGCTTGTCGATAGAATACTTATTCGTAGTAAAACACAACCAATTCTTTATATAACTTAATAATAATAATAATAACTAATATAAAGAAGTTTCAGTTCTCTAGCATTATAGACAATACCACCCATATTTTCTATGGAATTCGAACCTGAACTCTATTTTTGATTCATTTTTGTTATCACATAGGCCACTGTTTCTTATTTCAGCATATATTTTTGCGCCTCTTCCCTACCTTTTCAGAGGCAAATTCCAGATAGTTTTACATCTAGGATTTACGTATACAACATATAGCACTGTCAAGAGTGAATTTCCTTTTTTTCGAGATGTTGATGTATTTGGCGAATAAAAATCCAGAAATTCCGAATGTACGGGATTGCAATCCCAAAATTCCCCAATAAATATTTCCAATTTTGACTCAGGCAAACCCTTCATAGTCAAACTGATTTTCACCCCTGCTCTCTCTTATTCAGTTTTTTTCAATATGGATAAGGGTTTCCATTAAATGATTGATAAGACAATCAATACTTCTCGCTTTTTCAGAAAAGGGTATTATAAGAGGAAAAAAAACTCAATCAGTCTATAATTTCACCAGCGAACCTGATAAGATCTACTTGTTGGGGCTTATTTACTTTTGCTGAAACTGTTCTCCCAAAGTTATACAGCAGAATAACAAGTCAATAGTTCCTAGCTAAGTTAATTCTTATATAAACTTGATTTTAAAATTCCTTCACAAAAGTAAAAACAAGTAGGCATTGGTGGCAATTAGATGATTGAAAAGTGCTACTATTTCTCAGGGAGAAAAATTCAATGATATGGAGTTGTAGGTACCAACCTTCCATTGTATGCTTCCATGGTGCAGAAGGACCCTGCAAAAATGTTGAACGCCAAATTTATATCCTTCATGAAATCACTCAAAAACACAAAATAATTAAAAGCAAGCTGCTCAGCTAACCTCTGGAACTATCCTGTTGAGGAAGGTCTCAGTATCATGTCGAACATCTGTGTCGTAATTCTCGTTTATGGTCAAAGAAGCACTTGTATGTTGCACTGGAAGTAAGACAAACTGTGCTTCAGTCAACAAGTATAGTAATTCAATGCAGAAGCTAAGGCATAGATTTGAAATCAGGCTTACTTACAGAAAAAATGTGCAAGGCCACATTTGAATCCTGACAAGTCTTGTTCAATTTCCTTCACTATCTAAAAGATACAGTCATTCAGTGTAAGGTAAATCAG
Organism: Papaver atlanticum; assembly: GCA_023531105.1. Taxonomy (NCBI): domain Eukaryota; kingdom Viridiplantae; phylum Streptophyta; class Magnoliopsida; order Ranunculales; family Papaveraceae; genus Papaver; species Papaver atlanticum. The sequence continues at coordinate 5,938,180 of JAJJMB010007130.1, forward strand.
TCAAACAGAAAGTAATGTAAATTAAAACCAAAAAAATTCTTGATCACTGCAAAAATGTAAATTCACTAAATGGTAACGCGATCTTCTGCAATCAAAATTCTAACTCCCCAAAGCCACTTTAAGCCAAAAGATCACAGCAGTAAGAAGATTGTGTTTGAATAACATTTCAAAACAATTCATGACCCGAACTGAAAACGGCATCACTACCTCTTCTCCATTTATGGGGTTCTATGAGAGGACTTATGTTCGAAATCTTGCTTGTTCAATTCAAAGTCTGTGACGAATTCCATGTTTCCAATTGTGTAAAAGTATTTTTGTCAATTAAACCCTAAATTGGGTGCTCTGTGAGATCCTCAGATACATGCATAAAACCCAATTCAAATTGAAATCCACCAAAACAACAGACACATTAAAAAATTATCGAAAAAAGATCATTTTGATCTTCTATTTCTAGCTTTAGACTGATGAATGAAGAAAACAACACCCAAATTTGTGTAACTAACTAACTATTGCCTATTGAGAATCAGATACATAATACAAAGAAACAAATCGATTCCAAAACCAATAAAAAAAAATAAACCCAAAAATGAAAAGAACACCACCGAAAATCAGTAATCCTAGTTATTATTCTACCTTGGGAGTGACGAGGTGACATCCACGTTTCTGAGCAGGAAGAACGACGGTCTTCTGAGCCCATTTAGGAGTAGCCATAATTTTGGTATCGCTCAAAGTGTTTTGCTTGTATTGAGATTTTACCCTAATCGGTGTGGCAACGAACGAGGGTTTTGCAGCGAAGAAAACTGATGAAGTTTGCATTGGTAATATTTTGGAGGACAACAGAAGTAGATAATTAGAATAAGGTCCTATGCAAGTCAAGGCCAGCAACAAAAATATACCTCCTACTGCGAAGTGTGTTTTTTTTTTGTTAGGTCCATTGGAGTGAGACCATGAGAGTATGAGTGCGACACCGGTTAGCCTTTGTGGTTAAAATGAGTCTTATCTTGTAGAAAGCTGATATAGGGGCTCATGATTCCATTAGAGGGGCTGCTATAATAAGCCAAAAAAGGGTCACCAGTTACTAATCTCAAAAATCTCTTATCTATATATTTTTTTCTTATCTATATATTTTTCATAATGGCTAAAAAGCCCTTATTTAGTTAGTGTTGTCAATTTGAGTAAGTCCCTCTAATGGAATCATCAGCCCCTATAACAACTTTCATTCTATAGGCCAAGTCTTGTGACCATCTTCACAGCACCTTCACATCCACTAAATGGTTCAGCTCTTCAGCGCTGAACCATTTAACTCTCCGTTATTTATTCATATTGTTTTGTTTTTTTGATCTTTTCTTAATAGGTAAAGAATTTGATGCTAACGACTTCCGAATTTAGGTCACTAGTTTCATCACCTAATGATTTTGTCATTGTATAACAGTGAAATCGTCATTAACTGTCCATTTTTAGTCGTTGGATTTTATGTATGGGCCGACGATAAAAAAGCAATCAGATTGATATAAATTTTCAAGCTGAATGATTTAGTTGTAAAGTACTTATGTCAACTTTAAACTATTTATACCACATTGATGAATTCATAGTTGGGTTTCCTAATATGAGGATCTCAGCTCTGATCAACATCTTTTGTTCTCGGTTTTTTTCTTTGTGAAAATGCTTGTGAACGGTCATAAAACTTAGTTTTAATCTTACAACAATGTCTAAAATAGTAAATTTATTTTATCACTAGATATGGTCACGCCTAACACGTTTTGCACCGGAATGTCGCCACAAGTACCAAAATAATGAAGTTGTTTTATTTTATTTTATTTTGAGAAAAAAGAAAGGTTAAGTATTCAATCTTTGAATCCAAATCAAATATCATGAACGATATAGCAAACATGAGTACACCAATCTTCTACAAGATCTTTATTGCAAGAGTAACCTTATATACTAAAATTGTCAGCATAACAGATAGGTAAAATTGTACCTAGACTCCCCTACTCCAAGATGAAGTGATAATCTATATCGATGGATACGTCCATCACTTCATACTTGCTAGTGATGCATCGTCTAAAATCAAGTTAGCTACCTTCATGATAGCTAACTCATTGCAATATCTAAGGGGACTCTCTCTAGATGGTGACAAAACCAATAACTCCCCGAGAGAACTTTAATTATGGAAAATTAGAGTTATCTTTTCTTGAATATTGGCTCTCGAGTCATACATATCAATCAAGTTCAGCTATGATTATCATCTGACCATCCCAGTTGCTTACGCTCTACCAGTCTATGCATCCAATTACCCAGTTCCTGGATGGTAGCATGATGCTTTTCCCCAAAACCTCTCCTTGCGGACATGCTTTTAGCTTTGTAGGTTGTTTTTCTCCTTTATTTTCAACAACAACAAAAAAAAAAAAAAAGATGATATTCAATGAGAAAATCTTTTTCCGCAAATGTTAATTATTCCGATTTAATCCTCTTATAATATTAGAGTTTACAAGTGTAACGCTCCAAAATCAACCTACTTAAATACTAAAGATAACAATTTATAGTTTAAGGCATCGAGATCTAATTCATACATTTAAAATACTTATTTATATTAAATAACTTAATGTCAAACCCTCTTTGAAAATATAAGATGAAACTCTATCATGTGATAATTGGTTATTACAAAATATATAATACTAGAAATAACCCCTATTGTAACAACACTGATTGAAAATAATAATATCGAACAAAAATATTTGTAACTGCAAAAGATATAAATAATGGTCTTATTCTTTTTTCACATTTAATTACGATCAAAAACCTATGTTGCTTCGTAGTATACATAGTAATTAAATATAAACTAACTCACCAAATCTTCTTGATATGAAAATGAATATATATGTATCTATGTGTACCATCTCATCCTATAATTGAACCTAAAGTAGAACGCGGGAATAAAAACAAATATAACATTCATGTAATCACTAAAATGCTATACAGTGTTACTAAAAACCGATAACTTCAAAAAAAAAAATAAGATATATAGAACACTCAACAATTAGAAAAACATCGTATATATATGACATTCAGAATAAAATGTTATTCTAACCTTACCTTCAGAGGAATTATATGCCATATTCAATTTATGTGAAAGAATACATTTGCATAAACACGGTTGAATCAACCGCTCATCTTTTCTTACATTATGGATTTCTCTTCTCTTTGAATCAAAGTTATTGGATGACAGGCGCGAACAAAAACTAAAAACCGCAAAGGAAAAAAAATTCCAAAAAAAAAGAAGGCTGAAGGTTGCCAAACAACTACATTTATTCTTGAAGTGTCAACCCTCCTAATTAACGATAAGCAAACCCATACCAGCAAGAACCTTAACATCAAAAATAAACTCAACTTCCTCTGCGGTCTTAATATTAAGAACTTCCTACAATGTGTTTTTCACCCTTGGATAATGATCGATGATTATACCAATACCCATATTCTTACCCTTTTTTTTTGTTATCATCTGTATCGTAGTGTATTATATACTAATATTAATAAAACATATATATATATATATATATATTGTTGTAACAAGAAAAGGATGATGGGTATGAAGATGATGATGATAGAGATGAAAATTCTGAAGATGGAGATGATGACGATGATGAATTTTTAAAATGGAGATGATGGTAAAGATGGTGATGATGAAGATTATGGATTTTGAAGATGGAGATGGAGATGAATGAAAAACATGATAAAGTTGATGATGATGGTGAATTTTAAAAATGGATATGATGATGATGCCAGAGATTATGGATTTTGGAGATGTAGATAAATATAAAAAATCGATGAAGAACGAGTAGACTTAGCCTGAAACCCTCATGCTCAGAAAGAGATTTAAAGTGATATTCGCGATATAAGGCTCTGAATGAAAGGAGCAGATCAACTCTTCTTCGAGAATGTCTTCATCATTCTTATTTGATTGTTCAATCAAATTATCTGATCTTACTTCCTTCATAATATTCCCATCAACAGTAAACAATTTTTATATCTCTAGACCATAGTCACTCCTCAGAAACTTATTCAAGCCCTTATAATTGCTTATACACCTAACAATTTCTGCACATTCTTCATCACCATCATTTTTTCTCTCTCTAAAGAAGGTTCCAAGAAAATCATAAATGACTTCATCTTCATTATTGATTCTAAAGAGAAACAAAATACCTTCATTCATGAAGGATACAGTGGTGATCGTTAGTGTTTTTCCACAGTCGATTTCAATCCCAGTTTTTCTATTATAATAATTCCTTGTTCTTCTCCAATTTCTATTATTTTCTTATCTTTTTCTGCTTTGACTTATGTCCAACTTTTATTTTACCAATGAATCAAACAACTCAATTATGGAATCAAAAACATATCTTTTAACTACTTGCATGACTCCAATAATGGATGTTTGAACTCCAAATCTATCATCAACTTTGGATACTGAACATGCTCCAACTCCTGCAAAAAAAAGAAGAAGGAGGAAACTGTTTGTGTTTTTTTTTTCAACAAAGAAGAATCCATTACTTTCAGTAAGAGAGAGAAGGGAAAGGGAGAGAAAAAGGATACAAAAATGTCCAAAGGCACATAGAGGGGTTTTATAATGTAAATTCTTTCCATATAAGTGGGTGAAGATGAATTTGAATCAACGATGTTACATTTACTTTTACCAAAATGTGATTACATCATTGATGAACTTCTATCAAGCGTTATATCCATTAGTTTTTAAGAACCCATTAACATATGATTAAAAAAGTTTGTCTTATTAATTACCAACACTATCACACAATTTAAGTCTACTCATTTTATTGCCAAAAAAACACTTTTACAATGGACGCTCCTGGTAAATTTTGGATATTAACTAAATAATACACCATATTAAAAGATGATAACAGAAGAAAGAAAACAAATATTCATCTCCATCTTCATTATCCTCATCATCTCAATCTTTATCTTCATCATCGCCATCATCTTTGTTCATTCATCTCCGTCTTCAAAATCCATAATCTCCATCATCATCACCATCATCTCTATTTTCAAAATTCATCATCATCGTAATCATCATCATCTCTACTTCAATATCTGTCACCTCCATCGTTTTCATCCTCCTAGTCATCTTTTTCTTATTATAAAAAATATGGTCATATTAGTATTACAATACACTACAATACAGATGATAACAAAAACAAAATGGAAGATGGGTATTGGTACGAACGGTGAAAAGACATTGTAGAAAGTTGTTACTATTAGGACTGCAGGGGAAACTGAGTTTATTTTTGGTGTTAAGGCTGTTCTTGGTATGGGTTTGCTTGTTGATATGAAAATGAATATATACATGTCCACGTGTACCATCTCATACGATAATTGAACCTACCGTAGGATACGAGAATGAAAACAGATACACCATTCATGTAATCACTAAATGTTCTACATAAAAGACGACAGTAAAATATATACAATACTCAACAATTAGCAAAACATCGTATATATGTTGACATTAAGAATAAAATGTTATTCTAACCTCACCTCCATAGGATTGACATATCGTACTAAAATTTGCGTGAAAGAATAAATTTGCGTAAAGACGGCTGAATCAAACACTCTTCTTTTCTTAGATCGTATATTTCTCTGATCCGTGAATCAGAATTATTGGATGACAGATTAAACACATGAAGCACGAGCAAAAACTAACAACCTCGACTGAAAAAAGCTTATACAAAAATACTCAAGGTTACCAAACAACTACGTTTACTGAAACGCCAATCCTCATATTTAACGACAAGCAAACCCATACCAGCAACAACCTTAACATAAAATATAAACTCAGCTTCCCCAGCTATCCTAATATTAAGTACTCACTACAATGCCTTTTCACCATTAGATAATGACTGGGTGATTATACCAGTACCCATCTTCTAACTTCTTCTTCTTCTGGTTATCATTTGTATTGTAGTGTATTAGAAATAACCCGTGCCATAACGACACTTGCTGCAACATTTATATAATAACATGATGAACCCTGAACCCCAACCAAAATCACTTATAATATCGTGTTCTAATAACAGTTAATAAAAAAATAAAAAATGAGTAATGTAACATTCATTTAATTTAATTACTGCTTCTAGTGTGCAATATAGTTTTCCTCTAATATACCTAATGGTTAGGCCCAATCCACATAGTTTTTATTAATCCTTACTAATTTTGTTAGAATTAATTCAAATGGTAAGTACATGTGTACACCATTAACCATACATTCGCTTTCCCTCTCATTCTAAAATAATTAATATAAAAAATTAGAGTGAGAAAAAGTCTACATTTGTCCTAAGTAGAAGATATTAAAACAAATAAACATTCTGACGATATTTCAACCTAAACTTTTCGTGGGACTTTATTTCCCTTCCCCTAAAATTACAGATTTTCTCAACTTCCCTCAAATTTTCATCGATTCCCACTACATATTTTATTTTCACTCCACATAAATTGATCAAATCGTTCAAATTCTCAAGTGCAAATCAGCTGAAATGATATTTTAAATCCATTATTTGTTTTCCAGCTCATGTATACTGAAATTAGAGAGGTTATATATTAGATTTGTGATGCGTGGTTAAGGACAAAATATGCAAAATTCATTTTGTAACTGTGATTCTTTGCACATGTTCATCAAGTGAATGGGTTGATTCATAGGAATGAAAATGGTGGTTGTGATTCTTTGCACCAAATGTCTTCATATCACCAAGGTAATTTCCGAACAATTTTTTTCTTTGATTTGTTTCTCCTCTAGGCATGCTATATAGTTTTTTCTTTATAAATGATTTTTGAAGTTGCTAGAGAGTTTTTACTGGTTTTATATATATATATATATATATATTTATAATTTGCTTCTTGATGCATGATTTTACAAGAATGCAAGCTCCAATATTATAGTGTTATGATCAGAGCTTGTGTGGAAGACAAGGTATTACCAATTTCAAAAATCTTTAGGATATGCAATGAATATTTATTTCTGAATTTGACAAATACCCACTGCATTCCAACTAATAAATCGATGTCACTCATAGTTGACAACTAATATTAGCTAGCACATATCTATGTAGTTTATTAATATAATAATTATATATATCCAAACCTCTGGGATATGGTAAGTATATAGTTTCGATATCTATAAGATATTAAAAAATCGGTTTTAGAATCATGCCTTGAATATCAAAGGAAAATACTTGAACATTAAGATATTAAAGCTTAACACATATTCAAATATCTATGTTGATTTTAGTGAACATTCCAAATCTAACCCAATATATCTTGAAGTCTACATAAACCCTAAGATAGTGTACATATCGAAAATGTAAGTTTCGGTTAGACATATAAGGATCTGTCCTAACTGAGATCCTTGCTAGGATTCATTTTAGACTTAGATACTTATGATTGGTCCTAGTTGAGATCCTTATTAGGGATTGGTCATAGTTGAAATCCTTACATGGGATCATCTCTTAGAATACATCTTTATTAGGGATGAATCCTTATAATTCATCCTTAAGTCACTTTTTCAACTATGAAACAAGTTTCGCAAGTCTATTCCCTTAAACTATGTACTTCAATACGATTTGAAGGTATGAATTCATCTGGAAGTTCAACAAACTAAATAATAACGAATTATCGATTATTGTTATGTCGACGATACGGAGTCCATAGGTAAACGATACTTCGTAACTCCATATATAGTACTCAAGTTGTGGAAACAACTAGTATATCATTCCTTGATACTTTGATCATAGTATAATGACGAAGTCACCAATACTAAAGTCATTATAAACAAACTTTAGTTCGTATGTTATGTTTTCAACAAATACTGACTTGAAAGAACAAATGATAGGAATGAAACAAGTCAAGTCTGTAATTACTAACGTCGAACTGAAGGATGATTTTTTTTTTGTTGCCAATATGTCCTCAGGTCTTCGCGAGTAATCAAAACAGGTCTCAACAGTTTTATGTTCATATTCTAACCTAACGAATTTGACTCTAGTAACCAAATCAAGCGACTTCGAGTTTGGACCTAAATTTGACAACCAACTTGACATACCAATGGTTGGTGGATTCAACCGATCAATGCTCTAACAAAAACTAACTAGAATAGCCTGAACAATGAGGTATATCCCCTAAACTAACCCCCCCCCCCCCCCCCCCCCATCAAACCTTATATTCGTAAGCCTCAGTTTGTTTTCTCATCGGATTGACCTTTATACCTATTATCGATATAACCACTTAGTCTCTCGTATTTTCAAACCTTGGACAATTCATCTCATTCTACAACTTCCATACTAAGCAGGCTAAAAATATTAATCTAAGCATCTAAATGAAGTGCAGCAGTAAATGTACTTTATATTGACTTGACGGTATTGTTTGCTCCCCTCTATATTCTATCCAATTTAGAAACATCATGCATGAACACCGAAAAAACATAAAAGAACCCTTTTGCCCAAGTTATTGAAACTAAGATAAGAAATAACATGCTTTATTTTGTAAGATTGTTTGTGTAAGCACTACGCCAAAACAGAGAATATTTGACATGAGGCCTTTTAAGAATTTGACAGGAAAGCCTTATCGTTTCATTTTTTATAGGCATTTGCTATCGCACTCAATAATGTACACGGTCCACTGCTAAAGTTCTATTTTTAATGGGACATCATTTCAATCCCTCTTCTTCCATCATATCTTCCTCCATCAACAGGATCTTCTGCTCGTGAAAGAGAAACACATAGTGTTAGCAGCGGTGATAAAATTTGGGGAAAACTGAATCTCGAACAACATCAATGACTCATTTTTTTTATTCCATCTATAATTGATCAGAGATGCCTCTTGGAGTTGTTTTCCAATAAAAAACGATTGGAAAAGATGAATCAAAGACTTAGTCTCAACAGATTCATCACTGAATCGGTGAAAACAAGATAAGTTTCTTTTTATTTTTATAATTATACCCGCAACTATGTTGTGTTAGAGCACTGCTAGGTCGAACTCGCAAGCGTTGCTATCTCAAGCTTGTTTGTCAAGTTTAGGTGATCAAAACTATAAGTCTTGATTTCTAGTCTACTTATAATTATGTCTCGGATTAGGATAGAATGTGTAGTTGAGCTTTAGACTTCACGGCGTTCATCGATTGAAGACGAAGATCTACTGAGGAGAGCTTGAAGGAACTTCATCAACAAAAGGTATGTGGAGACTTAAACTCATTTATCACTCAGAAGTCTATTATATTCTATCTCCTATTGAGACTAAGTCGTGTAGCTATATAGACTTTTACATTATACACATTCGATTTGGCTGGCGAAGATGGGCGGTCATGATTGATTTGCGATAGTAACACACTGCCGCAAACACAAATTAGGGTTTCAAAGTAGCCGCGCCCGCCCTAGCTCGATCGAATGGTTTGATGCGTCATTTACTTGCCATGAGCAAGTCGATCAACTGGGAAGGAAATTGGGCCGCCGGTGAACACATTGACATCTCTTTGATCGTCCGAGATGCGATCTAGGCTGGCTAACTTGGAAAATATAGTGTTGCACACTGATGGAAAATATATGAGTTTTGAAGAGATCATATTTATGCGAAGCTGCACGCCGGGATATATTCCGTCTTTCTTTAATTGATCCTCTACTGTAGTTCCGTATAACATTGACAGGGCCGCCCGTCATATGGTATTTGATCAAGGTGTCCCATTTTGTCGCACGTCCACACTTTCAGCGCAGCTTTTGCCATCTGTTTTTGATTCTAGCCTTTTCGCCACAAAGATGAGCCTTCCATTCTTGCTCCCAGGGAGAAAACCAGTGGCAACTGATAAGTACAAGGAATTCTAGAGAGAAGAGCTCTTATCTTTTCAGAAATTCGTGGAAGAAATTGTGACAGTTCCGCGTGACAAGCCTTCTCCTGAAATTTTGAAGCGACATAAGCTGTTGAAGCCGCTTCCTTCGGGTAAACGAACTAGAATCAGTCCCCAAGAGAAAGAGGCGAGGTCCAAGACGCGTGCAGGCGGCATTCGAACGACTTCAACGGTTCCGGTAATTTTTAATTCTTCCAATATGCAGGTACATACATGATTTCTCTTAACCAGCTGATTTTAATCATTTTGAGCCAGCCTCATTAAACATCTTCCTCCTTTTAAAATTAGGGTTTTGGGAATGTGAATGCTTTTGCTAGACTCGCATGCAGCTACAATACGGCGCCTTCAGAAGATAAATCTGGTTATACTGAGTCTCTCGAAGAGGAAACTGAGGATGAACGAGATTCAGTCTCCGACAACGATGAAGGAAACACTTCTAAGCGTAATAGAGAGTCTGATCATTCTAGCGAACTGGAAGATGAGCCAGTACGTCTTCTATACATTTTATAAGAATGATTTATCCATTGATGTGAAACAAACATTAAACAGTGATATTGCAGGTCGAAGCCGTGATGGAAAACAATCTTGAGGTAGAGATGGATGATGATGCAGGGAACATTGATGCCTCTCCTGATGGGAATGGAAACGCTACGTCCATGGCTGTAGATGTGACTGCCTCTAAAGAACCTCTCAGAAATGATACGGCGTTAGTTGTGCATTCTGTTGCTGGAGCCATTTTTGATCCTCCTCTTGATGCCCCCTTCATAGATCATGTGTTGGTTGGAGGATTTAGCGTGCCGGCTAAATATGCGGAGTTGTATACCAAGATATGGAACAAACACGATCACATTGCCACTTTTAAGAAGATTAAAAGTCGTTTTTCATTGGTTAAACGCGTCAAAGAAGCTCTATCCTCCATTCATGACATGTGCAGCGCGACTGGGTGCGCTGTTTCTGAGGAAGTAGTTCAAAACTGGGAGTTCCACCAGGATATGTTTGTGAACTTTGAGTTTAACGCCTCCTGGTTCTATGAAGAATTTTCCAAAATCCAAAACCTGCAAACTGAAATGAATGAAGTTCCTTCCGTAAATTTTGTTAACCAACAAGAGGCAGAAGTTGAGAAGTTATCCAAGGAGTTAAAGCAGACCGCTTTCCAAAATTTGAAGGATGCTTTCGCCAAGAAGAATGAGCCATTGTTGGACGATTTCCCTTGAATACTTTCACTTCATGAATTTTCTCCTCTTTGGCTCTTTTTTTTTTGTTGAAAAGTCAAAAGACGCTTCTTTTATGGTTTTGATTTTCTGGCTATGAACTAGTAGGTGATTGCTCTGTGAGGATTTTTTGAATTCGATTTACTCTTAAAATGATTTCGTGAGTAATTTTATGGAAGTGATAATATTCGGATGAACTAATATGTTGGAATGCAAATAGGGCAACCCTTTTGGAAAAATTGTGAATGTTACATGAAAAAGGGAAACACTAGAGTAATATGATATTTTTAGAATAATCGTATTATCGGCTCTATTCTCGACATGGGCTGACGGCGAATCCCCAGTAAATTTCAAAACAATTGATTTTGTATTGTTGTTTTACAAAACTTACTTGTTCACGAGACCCAATAATAAAACTGGCTTTCCTGGAGAACTGTTTTGAATCCAGGTTATGACGTGCCTCTTAATAATGGGAAGTCTCCACCCAATTTGTTTTGTTGACTGCATGTGTCGACTTGTAAAGGATTGGAGAATCTCCAGTTCATAGACGTAATTCTCCAGAGTTAATCTTTTCCTGGACGATGCGCTTCAGGTTGTTGCATTCACTGGTAGGATGATGAATGAACTTGTGGTAGTGGCAATATCTTGAATCCGTCGTTTCTTGATTAGTTGGTAAGCGCCACACAGGAGGTAGTTCAACTACTCTATTTCATACCCAATCTCCAAGCAACTCAAGAACTTTCCTCATTGGAAACGAGAAGCGCGGGTACCCTAAATCTGGTTTTTCTCATGTTAGTGGCAATTGTCGTGAGAACTCCTGCGTGCCTTGATATGAAGCTCGTTTCAAGAGTGGAGTTAAGGCGCGAGTGTGCGTTGATATAGGCGCAGATCGTTTAGTTTGGCGGTTTTGCCGAAGTGCAACTTCTCTCCAGGGCTTTGCATCGGTGACAATAGCACTATGACGTGGTTGAATCGTGTACCGTTCATTTGTGCAGTTCTTGTGTTCATGGAGGCCTTGGTAAATTTCCCTTTCTTCAGGCGCTTCTCTGTTTGGTAAAGTTAGAGCGATCGTGGTTGTGGATTGTTGCACAACTCTCTGAACTTCTGCGAGGGTCTTAAGATACATATTTTCCAACAAAGCTTCATAAGCCGGTTCCTTACCCCTTATCCTGCAGGTATTGTGACACTCTTGGCGAGTCCCTTCCCTTGTGAAACTGTTTCGGCTCTTTGTTATTGGCTGGATTTTGTAGATTGTTTCCTTTCTGTTCATGCCGACGTGGCTACGTATTCTGCCTGCATCGTTGTTGGCAGGGGAGCAAACTTCAGGTAAAGATTCAACATTTTTTGTGTTGTCTTTAACATTGATGATGTTCCTCAGATAAATGTTTGTCGACTCCTTCCACAACCGGTTTGCTATACTCCTTAAGAGACAAAGTGTCTCGTTTTGCCGTTCGGCGATATAAGCTTGACTTGTGAGGACATTTTCTAACATCCTAACCATGCCTTCCATGGTGATTGGGTTTTGATCATTTGTGACCTTCATAGAATTCGGCTGGTGGGGATACATCACAGAGCGGAAGTTGAGATTGGTGATTGGAATGAAATCAAATTAACGACTGAGTTTTAGAACTAAGATCTACCCGTTCTAGATTTAAGAAAATTGAAATGAAGATTGAAATTGATTTCTTGCAACCGAGAGATTAATCTCCCACTGTGGTCGCCAGTTGTTTGAGGGTAAAAACTGGTTCTGCTGTTTTTTGGTAAATTTGGGTGTGTTGATGAGAAACGAATTAGTACCCTAAACAAATGCACTGCACGGGAGTACTTTTAGATTCGAGAGATCAGTCTGTAAGACTCTGGCCTAAACCAAGAAATGGCCGTTCCATATTCAATTCGGTCACAAAGTGAAGGAGAAGGGTTGATCTTAGGGAGGGAAGCGAAGAAGGTGTTTGAGATCAGAATGTTGAATAATGAAGGTGTGGATGTTTTATGACTTGTATCAGAATATGGTTTCTGGATACTTGTGTTGATAACACTTGTTTTCCTTTGTTGAAATAGGTTGAAATCCTATTTATACAAGTCATCGAGCGCACTCCTGATCTCGTTGGAAGTGGAGGAAGTTAAGTAGTGGAGAAGTGGGGTTGTGTAAAAAGTGGTGATCACCACGTTTCCATTATGTAGGAAGACCGGTCACACTTTCACCCATTACTCTCATCACTGTTAACCGTCTGTGCTTTCCTAACACTTTCTCGTAATGGGCGCGTTGCACGCCGCACGCTGTAAACCGCCAGACCAATACCCTAGTGAGCATCCCCCAGTTTGTGACATGTTTGATGTCTCGAGTAAATGGGTCAAGTCGTGAGACTTGCCGCTAAAAGCAGCACGTAGTGCTTCTTAGGTCAAACAATAAAATTGTTCGTGAAATCAGCGTTTATGAATCATCGTTTATAATCGATGCGTATAAATCATTGTTTATAGTCGATGTGCATAAAACATCATTGTTATAAAGATTGCCTAAATTAGTCGCGAGTCAACTGTCTTAAAAGAAGAGCGTGACCGGGCACCTTTTGGCGATCGTTTGGTAGCTCTAGGGGTGAGCTACTGCTTGGTCGATCACTCTTTGTAGGCGAGTGGCGGATGGTATCCATTCTAAAATCCTACCGGTTGATCTAAATTGGATCTGGATCGCTCAAATTGGCTAGCCAAGTTGAATGGCCGAGATGATTTGCGGCAGTCAATGACTGCTGTTGAGGCAGCACGAAGGGCCATCTTTGGGTGATCGTTTGAGGATCACATGGGCTAGTTATAGCTTGGACGATTGCTCCTCATGGGAAGGGGGTGGCCGGTGATCACAGCGTCGCCCTCTCGTTTATCTAACATCTGATCTAAACCGTCCGACCAAGCTAGCGAAGTTGGATGGACGAGATGGTTTGCGGAAGCTATTTGCTGCCGTTGATTCAAATTAGGGTTTGGAAGCCGTGTGGCCAACCCTAGTTAGGCTGACCGAATGAAAGCGTTTGGCGCTAGTTTGAGAAGGCCGATCAGCCATGTGCAAAGGCAGGCCGCTGGTGTGCACACTGACATCTCTTGGGCCATCTAAAATTAGATCTAAGCCATTCGATTTGGCTGGCGAAGATGGGCGGTCATGATTGATTTGCGATAGTGACACACTTCCGCAAACACAAATTAGGGTTTCAAAGTAGCCGCGCCCGCCCTAGCTTGATCGAATGGATTGATGCGTCATTGACTTGCCATGAGAAAGTCGATTGACTGGGAAGGAAATTGGGCCGCTTTTGAACACATTGACATCTCTTTGATCGTTCGAGATGCGATCTAAGCCGTCCAACTAGGCCGGCTAACTTGGACGGATGCGATGGGTTTTGAGACCCTTTTTGTCGGTCTTAGCTCGTTTGAGCTTGTTTTGCCAATAGAGCGATCACCCACATTAGGGTTAATCGTTCGAAGGCGCCGCAGATGTACTAGATGTGATCCGTTTGGTCGGGATGCTAGTGGGCCCGCCGGCGGTCATCGTGATGATTGCCTAATTCTGCCAGGAGTAGGATAGGCTTGTTGAATTGCGTGGCCAAATTGTGTGGCCGTGATTATCTTTTTTTATACTGACATGAACAATCTAGATTTTCCTTAAGGAATTTAAACGCGTTCGATCGCGCTATCTTTTAATCAAAAAGTGTGTAAACATGCTAATCTCTTTATCAGAGAGTGGTGTAGCCTATATGAGTGTTTTCATGCAGGTCTCAATACTGACACTTCGGGAGATTCATGCTACTCCGCTGCTAGTGAACTTTAATCGTCATGTCATGCCAATATTGGGAGTTCGAATGGGAACATAGCATAGGAAAATACCAGGCAGGTCATGCATTAGCGAATAATGCAATAGGTTAAAATTTACAGAATATCTGGGATTGTTACTTCACGCACCATTCTGGATAAATTTCATAAATATGTTGAATTGCTCAATACATATGTAAGCGAAAAGGTTTATGCACTCATCACTTTCAAATAGCTTTCGTTCCTTTGCAGGATGACAACGCATTAAAATACAGGGTTTTATAATTTTATCCCTGAACTTAAAACCACCACCAACAAGATGCTTGGGATATCTTAGAAACCGTATTTGAAGTGAATACCTCTTAAAAGGAAGCTAGGCTTCAAAACCTAAATTCTGATTGGGAAAACCTTCGTATGGCTGATTAAGATTCATTTTGTGAGTTTAATCACAAAGTGTCTGAAATTGTTAATGCATATTTTGCATTGGGTAAGACTATTCCTGAAAATGACATTGTGATGAAAATTCTCTGATCATTGCCAGCTAGATACGATTCTAAGAAACATTCCATCGTTGAAGGAAATAACCTTGATACACTTTCCAGAAATACTCTTGTTGGGAAGTTAAATATCTTTGATCATGAGCATACATCCAAATCTGGGAAGGATATTGCTTTCAAAGCACAAAAGAACACTAAATTACTTGACAAAAGTAAAAGTGTTGGCAACTCTGTAGTTGATCCTATTTAGACTGATTCATCAAATGAAGATCTTGACAACTCAGTCTCACTGATCACAAGACAGTTTAGAGATCTTCTTTTGAAGATAAGTAAACGGTTCATCAGAGATAAACCCAGGTCATCAGTCAAACCTCATGACTGTGCCCCTCCTAAAAAGAGGGGACACTGTTGATACTGATGATGAGGATATTCCAAAGTGCTTCAAGTGTAAAGGTTTTGGTCATTTTTCAAATGAGTGTCCGAATTGTAGAAAATACACTGGGAACAAAGGTCTTGCTGCAACTCTTGATGAAATGTCTGATCACTATGATTCAAATGAAGATGAAAAATCAATTGTTGCACTCCTTGGTGAAAATATTGATTTTGATAATTGTAGCAATACGTACATCAATCTTGATATTCTTCCTGGAGAAACTTCTTCAACCACTTTGGAGGATGAAATGGATTTTTCCCTGTCTACTGAAAATTCTATCTCACATGTTTAAGGTACCTCAATTTGTTTAGCAGCATGCTCAGCTATGGTGTCTAAACCATCCTCCATATTGACATGTTTTTGTTGTACTTCTAAGGGTCATGAACTCTCTAAGTGTTTCAAGTACAAACATAAAATAAGATATGTCAACAAACTTCAACGGAGAGCAAATCGATTAGCAAACAAGCTCAAACTTGTTCAGAAGTCGAATACATCTGAGGTATGTAAATTTAATTAATTTGTAAAGAAAAAGGTTGACCTCTACAGAAAAGAACAAGGTCTAAACGATCTACGAAAAAGAGAGAATTCCATACAGGGATTACTTGGTGAACAAATTATTGTTCACCCCAACACAGCCTAATTGTTTCAAAGAGACATGAGTTGAGCAAAAATCTGACTTTAGGAAAAGAAATTCCTTTGTTATTTTTTTTTATTTTTGGTTTCTGGAATGTAGTTGATCTTTTCATATCTTAAAATTGGTATTGAAAAGGTTTTCCCTGTTTGATCATTGAAAGAGTGTTAAAATCGAAAATTCTACCTTTTTAGGGTTGAGAGTTGTGTGTACGTGAATCCTTTTTTACTTTGTATAAAGGTTCCGTAACCCTACTTTCCTTTTTCCTTCCTTGAAAACTCTTTTTATCAAAAGATTGCTTGTAAAGCTTGAATTGTGTAATCTCTCACAATTTCATATTTGAATGGAGACTCCAAGCATCATATCTTCTGATGGAATAAATGTTAATATGATTGTTAAGCCATCAATCATGAAGGAAAAAGATAAATCTCCTTCCTCTGCAACTTTGAAGAGAAAAATGAAGAAACCAAGGGTTATCCCCTCAAATCTTCAGAAGTTTTCTGGTGTTCTTGAAGAGTTGAAGGAAACAAGGAAGAAGATTCAGCAAATAATGGCAATCGTTCTAAGAACGCTTGAATTTCAGAAGGCCCTGGTTCGGCATCAGTCAAGAAGGTTCGTTGGAATTGACTCCGTTCTTCACGAACCTTATGTTCCAATGTCTGTTGACGACAAAGAGTTCGGGGACGATAAAGAATTTTTCAAGAATCTTAATTTCTAGGAAACTTCATATGAAAATTCATTCTTGTGTTTTAAGAAGGATAACTAGGGTTTGGAATAGCAAATATTGTGATTACACATAGCTATTGCCAACGATTTTCATCTTGCAATGTTTTAAATTTATTTATTTAAATTATAAGTTATTTGGAAGATGATTTTGGAGTATTAATCTTTATGGTTTTATATATTTCAAAAATATTATGAGATATGTGTGTTTACGTCTGTGAACTATGATTATCTCATATGTCAAAAGTTAATTCTATTATGTCTTTATGCAAATATTGATAAAAGATAGAATGAACTTTTGTATATTCCGCAGTATTAATCTTTCCCTGATCCACTTCTATGTGAGAGTATTGTACGGATCCGTAAGTTTTCTTATGTTGAGCATTTCCGATTAAATTAATGATTAAGGTTCCCTTGTGGTTAATTTATTCGAGTTTACTGGATACAAATTCATGTTTCATGTGATTTTTTAATGTCCAAAGAAATACTTTTTTCCTTGTAAAAGTAAGGTCGCTCTTGTTGTTCTTTCGGGAATGACATTTTATGGGGGAGAGTTCTTAATTGAACTTGTGCTTAATTACCAAATCTTTGTGGGGAGTGCGGTTGTGAAATATTGTATGAGTTATCTTGTATATTTATAAACTCCTTGATGAATACACTAAGTTTCGACTATGTGAGAACATCGAAACAAAGTTGATATGTTCTCTTTTTGTCATGAATATTTTCTTTGAGAATTTCATTATAATCCCGTTAGTTTTCGTACCTTTGCCAATTTATATTGACAAAAAGGGGGAGGATTATTTTGTAGTTCACACTACATACATATGGTTTACGGATCATTATGTAAGTGGGAGTGGTTTTCATTGTGAGATGAAGTATTGACTAAGGAGGAGTGATACATATCACCATAGTATTATTGTCAAAGTTATGATACAATTGAACTTTGATGCTGTGTAATAATATTATGACACTGCATAACAATAATTGAGAACATCTGTTTTCTTATTGTTATGGCTACGGATCTTCAACAACATGATGCTGAGTTGAACACGTTCAGAATTACTGGAGTACTTGGAGTGACGGAGAATTCAAGGAATGTTGAAGAACCAAGGAAATCAAGCATTTGGATGAGAAGCTACAAAATTTATTTATTTTGAAATCCATATGTATTGATAGTTTTGTCAATAAATTGACAAAGCGGGAGATTGTTAGAGCACTGCTCGGTCGAACTCGCAAGTGTTGCTATCTCAAGCTTGTTTGTCAAGTATAGGTGACCAAAACTATAAGTCTTGATTTCTAATCTACTTATAGCTATGTCTCGGATTAGGATAGAATGTGTAGTTGAGCTTTAGACTTCACGTCGTTTATCTATTGAAGACGAGGATCTGCTGAGGAGAGCTTGGAGGAACTTCATCAACAAAAGGTATGTGGAGACTTAAACTCATCTATCACTCAAAAGTCTATTCTATTCTATCTCCTATTGAGATTAAGTCGTATAGCTATATAGACTTTTACATTATACACATTTGATATTTCGAGCTGAGTTTAACTCGCTTATATCTTTCTCGAAATATGTGTTAGAAAGATTTTTGCTTTAACTGCGTTCATCATTATTCTTGACGAGTTTAGTTGGAAACAATTATTTGTTGGAAACTAAATCATGAGTCAAAAGATGATTATATGAAAATCGCCTTGTAACATGTTACATGATTTGTGTGAGACAGTCATTTGATGTAGACTTGGAATGTTTCGTATTGATCATTAGATCACTTGAAAATTACTTATAAGCTAATAGTTTGTGTGAGACAGCTATTGTCGTCTTCTAAGGATGTTTCAATGGTTGAAATGGGAGTTTAGAACAATTAAACCATTGTCTAGATATAGCACAGTATGCATACCAGTATCCAAACTATTGCAATATGATTCAGGTCCGGGAACCAAGTATGCATACCCGTATGTGAACGGTTTTAACTGTTAAAGTCCGAGAACCAAGTTTGTGTACCCGTTTGCAAACTGTTTCACCTGAGTTCGGTCCGGAACAACAGTATGCGTACCGTTTGCGAACTGTGGGACATGACCAAAGTCCGGAACTCTAGTTTGCGTACCCGTTTGCAAACTGAGTTGGTTTAAGTTCTAAAATCGGTTAAGTATGATTTCATACTCATGAACAAATACATTTATAAATTAAGGAATGCAATCTTTCAAACCGTGGCTAAAATGTTCATGAACTGATTCTTTTAAACCAATCGGATTTTGCTTCAATTGTGTCTTGTATACTTCTATGAGAATATAAACAATTAAACAACTCTATGAGTAACACAATTAGATTCATTTGATCTAGAAGTGTTAGATGAATGTGGTTAATACAAAAGTGTTCATATGGCTAACTTCGGTTAACTATTATTGAGCCAACTCAATATACACGTTTAGGTACGGTTACCCATATCTAAATGAAGGTATTTTTCATTTGTGTCTAACAAGCTAAGACCATATAACGGTGGAGAGATATTGCTTTGGTTTTAAGTAAACTTAGCGTGAATCTAAAATCAGGATTTAATCTAACGGTGAATATTGATTTCCTTGTTTCAATGCTATCAAACCCTAATTTGAAGACTGTATAAGGGAGAACTCTAGAAACTGGAAAACCTAATCCACACACCTCCTGTGTGATACTAGTTGCGACTAGATTCGATTCTCTTTTAACCTAGGTTTTTCCTAAAACCATTATAGATTAACGACTTAAAGACTTCATTGGGATTCTGAAGCCAGGCCCAACTATTTTCTCTGTAGTTGTGTGTTCTGATCTTACTTTTTCTATTATGTTGAGTACTATCTTCTCTAGGATTTGCTCGAGATTTATCTCCGATATGTAAGATATAAAAAGTAATCACAAAGCTCTTCGTATCATTCTTTGTGATTCCACAATAACTTGTTCTACTACCATATAGTTAAGTTATTGTAAGGTGATTGATATTTCTAGGCTGTTCTTCGGGAATATAAGACCGGATTATCAATTGGTTCCTGTTCACCTTGATTTATCAAAAGACAGAACAAAACTTCTTAGGTATTTCTGTGCAAGACAGATTTATCTATCAGAATAGACTTTTCTGTGGGAGACAGATTTGTTTATAAAATCTTCGACTTTGGGTCGTAGCAACTCTTAGTTGTGGGTGAGATCAGCTAAGGGAATCAAGTGCGTAGATTCCTGCTGGGATTCAGAGGCGTAAGGAACGCGACTGTACCTTAATCGGTGTGAGACTTGGGTAGGGCTCAACTACATTCCAGTCCGAAGTTAACTTGTAGTAGACTAGTGTCTGTAGCGGCTTAATACAGTGTGGTGTTCAAATCTGGACCAGGTCCCAGGGTTTTTCTGCATTTGCGGTTTCCTCGTTAACAAAACTTCTTGTGTCTGTGTTATTATTTTTTCGCATTATATTTTCTATATAATTGAAATATCACAGGTTGTGCGTAGTTCAATCAATTGGTAAATCCAACCTTTGGTTGTTGATTGAAATTGATTGACACTTGAACATTAGTCTTTGGTACCATTCAAGTTGTTTCTCATAATAATCAGGCTCATGTATTCTATCTGTTTGATTTGCTGATTACATTGAGAAACGGAGATATGACTCTTGGATGCATTTTCTTGATTGAGTTTGACTGTCTAGTTGATTCTCTTGGAATTATATTGGAGTTAGTCCATACAGATTGCCGAACGAAATATTGGGTGTGGTTGTTAGACCCCCGCTTTTTCATGTTGTTTCTGAACACTCTCTCAACGGTTTCCATATATTTAGAAGATCAATGAATTAAAATATGTACAATTTAAAATAATAGGTCTCATTGAATAATACTTACAACTTCTTATAAAGTCCATCCTCCCATAGGCATATTTTGATAATTAAATGTATGATGCCCATATAAGTTCATTTTTAATCTTTTCAAAACTATTTTGTGTACTATGCTTTGTTCTTCCGTTTTTATTTCCAAAATCTTCTACAAAGGCTTGAAACACCCTCTCCAAAAAGTTGTTGATTGTATCCAGCAACTGGTTGGAGGTTAACTCTTGACCAAGCTCTTGTGATTGCCAAATTTTTATTTGTATTGTATTCCATACTTGCAATGAATTGAAAGAAGGTTTGAAATATTTTTTTTTAGAAGAGATAGAGAATATTTTGGGATGAACAAAGAAATTCTTGAGATTTTGGGATGGTTTGGTTTGAGCTGAAGAAGCCAATTTATATAGAAGTTTTAAAAATCTAGTCGTTGAAACGCTATTCTTATTAGCGTTTTTCTTTGACCCGTTTGTTAGAGCATAGCTCGGTTGAACCCACCAAGCGTTGGTATGTCAAGTTTGGTTGTCATATTTTAGTGAATCAAAACTCATTTAAAGAGTCGCTTGATTATATACTAGAGTAAACTTCGTATAGGTTAGCTTGAAAGTGTTAGGATATGAGACTTACAAGTATTACATGAAGACTTGAAGAATGTGAAGAAGTCTAGAGCTACAATGACAACGTCATCCTTCCTCTTGAGGTTAGAAATATTTGACTTGAACTGTTTCATTCCCTAACGTATCTTTCAAGTCGTACATATTGAAAACATAACTGCGAAGATGTTTGAATGATTATACTCTAGTTAGACATAGTATTAAGGAATACAATACGAGGTTTATTGCTCAACCATTAAACTTTGTATATAAGACATCGACATGATCATATAAATGCTATTGTGATTATGTATGGTATGAGTGAAGATTTCATCCTAGGAAACAATGTTTTACATTCGTTTAAAGGAAGTAAGTTCATAAACTCGTTTTGTGAATCGAAAGGGAAATCGCTAGGCTTATTGGTATTGTTATTCATTGCAAATCTATTTTGAATTACCAATATGTGTGTTTAGTATAACCGCTCATAAACTTGTTTATGTATCTTGGTAAAACTATTCACAAGGCCTGACTTATGTATTGGTATGACTTTTATTAGTGAAACCGATCTTAAGTAATCACTCAAGATGGTATGATCGATGCCTTGTAAATAGCAACTTTTATCTAGCCATTGGGGAACCGATCCTAGTAAGAGGTGCAGCAAATTTACAAGAGGGGAATCGATCCTTGTAAGAGGTGCAACACATTTTTAGTAGATGGGGGAACCGATCCTATGAACATGTGCAACAAGTTCTTAGACGATGGGGGAACCGATCCTATGGACATGTGCGCCAAATACAGGTAGTTACCATAAGTATGTGGGGAACCGATCCTAGTACCTAGTCAACCGAGTTTTGGTAACTAGCGTGACTATGCACAGTACTCACATGGAGGTAGAGCCGAACTTGTTTTGGTAGAACCGTGAAACCCATGATTGGTGGTTTCATAAAATAATCAATCACATAGTTCTTGGAAGTCAGATGAACCAATTCTAAATTCGTTTGGAAGTGTGGAAAATCGGTTCCAAGATTGTAAGTATGAAAAAGGACTTGCAAAGTAAAGATGTCGACATACTGTGAACATGTATAGTAACTCTTATCATTAATTGTTCAAAGATATTCCTTAATAGCTAAAGGAAAATCCCAGGATCGAAATAAATTTAGAATCTTTTAATTAAGGTTTCTTAGTTTTTATATGCTATTTAATTTCAAGCAATTAAATGCATATCTTTAGAAAATAATAATTAGTAATGTGCATTTACTGATTATAGATTTTTTTATTGGGATTTCGGTCAATATTTGGACAGTGCATTTCCAGGAGTTATGAAAACCGATTTTGTGTGTATTGCATATCTTTGAGAATATGTTTTGGAAATTCCTTTGTGTCCAAACTTCATTGTCTATAAATATTGAAGTTTACATTTCTAGCAAACTAATCCTCAGAGCCAGCAAAACTACCTCAGTTGTGTTGTTACTGGTGGAGCCGCCTATCGGAGAGGAAAGTACCCAAATTATGAAAAATCTCTTACGGCCGCTCGGTTTAAAGACTTCTTTGGGATTGAGAAGCTCTATTAGTACCGTTGGTGGGAAACTAGATAATTGCAGTTTATTTTAGTTTTAGATTGATTTGATTGACTAACGGTTGTTGAACTTTGATTGCACCTAGTTTGTTTATGCTTGAGAATCTTCTCTTCTGATATAAGATTCACTCACTAGATCGAAGTTTCGACGGGGATCTTTAGACTGTTTGTATATATAAAGACGTCTTGTGATAATCCATTGTTAACAAACTCCGTTCTGTGTGTGATTGATCACAAGAGATTCAAGTTGATTGTGTGCAGGTGTTTATTGAAGATCTAAAAAGATTTGAAGACGAAGAAGATTTCTGATTTGGATTCATAATCTTTGGTGTGCACAATACTTGTTTCGGGTAAAGAGGATCCAACTATAATTGATTTATCTTTGTGATAGATTGGATTGATTAGTTGAGTAGATCGGCATCAATACAATTCTTTGTGATTCAAAGTATTGATTGCAAAATCTTGACAATTACTTTGGTAGTTGTTATTGGATAGATCTAAGAACCTGACAAAGGAGTTTATTGGGATAAACGGAAGAGCCTTTTGTCGAACTCATATCACTTGATTGAAAAGAGTTGTTACCAAACAGATTTGTTGTTCCTTTACTGTTTGGAATACGAACCAAAGGAATTGTTCCAAGTGCGTGACTTATTAACAAGTTGGAGGGCAGGGATACAGACGGAACTAGGTGAACTATAGGTTTAGTTGCTTGGTCTCAACTATACGAAGTTGGTTTGATTTTGTATATCGGCTTAATCCTGAGAGTATTCAATTCTGGACAAGGTCCCGGGGTTTTTCTGCATTTGTGGTTTCCTCGTTAAAAAAATCTTGTTGTGTCTTTTACTTTTCTATTTGTGCAATTATAATTGTTTTTATTATAATTAGAAGTAAAATACACAAACGTTAATTCCTATTTACAATCCTATTGTGTTTGGTTTAGTCCGAACTTTTTATCAAGTAAACATACTTCGTTGTCGTATTGTCTCGATCTCGTATCCATAGACGATCACACGAAGTGTGAACCGATTAGTTGTATTGTCTCGACTCAGTCCATAGACAATCACTTTCAGAGAAAGGACTTATAGGTGGAAAAGTTTTAGATTTAGGTATATTTGGGTACCCTCGTCTTTTCAATTGGTATTAGAGAAGGCAAACATGAAAAGATCTAACAATTTGTGTTTGGTGCGATCCAACCTATAAGACTGGAATCTAGAAATGGTTTTTATAGAACTTGATAATGATTCAGTTAACGTAAAGCAAGACATCAAGAGTTTTGAATTAACACTTGATGATGGCATCTACTAATCAATATCTGAAAACGATCATGAATTCATCACTAGAGATTCTACTAGACAAGTTAATCTTGTTAATGATGAAGAAACGGATGACAACTGGAAAATTTGTCTAGAAGAAAGGATGGATGAAATTTCCGATGATGATGACTCAGATTTTGAACGAGAAGTAGAAGAGGATATCTCAGAATACTCTAAACTACTGAATCCTTTGAAAAATAAAAAACTGAGATCTTCATATTTCGTTGGTCTTATGACTCATCTTTGTCGTGAGAACAAGAAATTTAAGAAGGTTTTTCAAGGATATTATATTGGTTACCAAATCGGTGATTCTCTTCCTAAAGATCGTACAGACGAGCTAAATTCTAAGAAATTAGAATTTGAAAATCTTAGAAGAGATCTCTTTTTGTCGAAAAAGAAACTTGCTGAATCTGAAGCAAGGGTTAATTCTCAACCAAAGAGTTTTGAAGAGAAAGAAAGTGTATATCTGTCACGAGAAAAACATCTTAAGGATGATCTAGCTAGTGCTCTTGATAAAATCAAGACATTGGAAGAAGAAATTTTTGACCTTAAAAAGTTCAATGTCAGCTCAAACAATTTAACCTCAATGTTAGAAGCAAGTAGAAATCATCGTGATACACGAGGATTGGGGTATAAAGGAATAGATGCTTCAAATATTAAAAAAGAGGTAAAATTTGCTAAAGCTACTAATTTTTCTCAACCAGAGGCTTCCACTGATGTGAAAAATGATACTATTTCTTGTAAAGAAGTAAAACCAGTTGTTGATGGTAGTTTTCGGTTCAGGGCTAAAATCGTGAAACCCTGTTTTTAATACGCTGTCATCCTGCAAAGGAACAAAAGCCATTTGAAAGTTATGAGTGCATAAACTTCTTCACTTACATATGTATTGAGCAATTCAACATATTTACGAAATTTATCCAGAATGGTGCGTGAAGCAACAATCCCATATATTCTGTAAATTTTAATCTATTGCATTATTCACTAATGCATGACCTGCCTGGTATTTTTCTATGCTCTGTTCCCAGCAGAACTCTCAATATTGGCATGACATGATGATTAATGTTTACTCGCAGCGGAGTAGCATGAATCTCCCGAAATGTCAGTATTGAGACCTGCATGAAAACACTCACGTAGGCTACACCACTCTCTGATAAAGAGATTAACATGTTTACACACTTTTTAATTAAAAGTTAGCACGATCGAACGCGTTTAAATTCCTTAAGGAAAATCTAGACTGTCCATATCAGTCTTAAAAAAACGATCACGGCCACACGATTCAACAGGCCTAGCCTACTCCTAGCGGAACTAGGCGATCATCATAATGACCACCGGCGGGCCCACTAACATCCCGACCGATCGGATTCCATCTAGCACACCCGCAACGCCTTTGAACGCTAACCCTAATATGGGTGATCGCTCTGTTGAAAGATGAGCTCAAACGGGTTAAGACCGGCAAAAACGGTCTCAAAAAACATCACGACCGCCCAACTTAGCTAGCCTAGTTGGACGGCTTAGATATTCCTTCGAATGATCAAGGAGGTGATGACGCGTTCACCGACGACCTATCTCCATACCTGGTTGATCGAACTACACATAGCAATCCAAGAGCGCGTCAAACCGTTTGCCCAAAGTAGGGATATCGCGCGCTCTTTAAACCCTAAATTAAGTCAACGGCGTTATGCAACTGCCGCGAATTGATCGTGTCCATCCATCTTCGCCAGCTTGGTCGAACAGCTTAGATCGGATTCTAGATGGACAACAGCGTGGCACTATGATCACCGGCCACCCCTCTTCCATGAGGAGAGATCGTCCAAGCCACGGCTTGCTCATATGGCCTCCGAACGATCACCTAAAAGAGGTTGGTCGTGCTGTTTGCATAATCCAACGGCAGTACGCAACTGCCACAAATCATCTCGTCCATCCAACTTCGCTAGCCTAGTCGGATGGTTTAGACTTATTTTCAGGAGGCCAACAGGGTAACGTTGTGATCATCGGTCACCCCTCCTCTACAGGGAGAAATCGACCAAGCGGTAGCTCACCCATAGGGTTCTCAAACGATCGCCCAAAGGTGGCCGGTCATGCTACTTTTTTAAGACGTTCAATTCGCGACTAATTTGAACGAGCTCTAAAACAACGATGTTTCCTGTACTTCGATTATTTTCAGCTGCTTGTTTAAAAGCGATGCTTTATATACATCGACCATAAGCAATGTTTTATAAATATTGATTTCACAAATAATTTGACCTAAAAGCACTATGTGCTGCTTTTAGCGGCGAGTCTCATGACTTCACCCATTTACTCGAGACATCAAACATGTCACAAACCGGGGGGTGCTCACTGGGGTATTGGTCTGGCGGTTTACAGCGTGCGACGTGCAACGCGCCCATTACGAGAAAGTGTCAGGAGAGGACGAACGGTTAACATCAATGGGAGTAATGGGTGAAAGTGTGACCAAGTTTTCCCTCCTAATGGAAACGTGGTAATCACCACTTTTTACACAACCCCATTTCTCCACTACTTAACTGCTTCCACTTCCTACGAGATCAGGGGTGCGCTCAATGACTTGTATAAATAGGATTTCAACCTATTTCAACACAAAACACAAGTGTTATCAACACAAGTATCCAGAAACCATATTCTGATACAAGTCATAAAACAGCCACACCTTCCTAATTCAACATTTTGATCTCAAACACCTTCTTCGCTTCCCTCCCTAAGATCAACCCTTCTCCTTCACTTTGTGATCGAATTGAATCTTGAACGACCATTTCTTGGTTTAGGATAGAGTCTTACAGATTGATCTCTCAAATCTAAAAGTACTCATGTGCAGTACATTTGTTGAGGGTTTGAATTCGTTTCTCATCAACACGCCTAAATTTACCAAAAACATCAAAAACAGTTTTTACCCCAAAACAACTGGCGACCACAGTGGGAGATTAATCTCTCGGTTGCGAGAAATCAATTCTAATCTTCATTTCAATCTAGAAGGGGTAGATCTTAGTTCTAAACTCAGCCATTAATTCGATCTCATTTCAATCACCAATCCCAACTTCCGCTCCGTGATGTATCCCCACTAGCCAAATTCTCCGAAGGTCACAGACGATCGAAACCCAATCACCATGGAAGGCATGGCTAGGATATTAGAAGATGTCCTCGCAAATCAAGCTGATATCGCGAAACGGAAAAACAAGACACTTTGTCTCTTAAGGAGTGTCACAATAAGGGTAAGGAACCGGCTTATGAAGCTTTGTTGGAAAATCTGTATCTCAAGACCCTCGTGGAAGTTCAGAGAGTTGTGTAACAATCCACAACCACGACCGCTCTAACTCTACCAAACATAGAAGCGCCTTAAGAAGGGGAAATTTACCAAGGCCTCCATGAAGAAAAGAACTGCATAAATGAACGGTACTCGATTCAACCACATCATAGTGCTATTTTCACCGATGCAGGGACCTCAAAAGAGGTTGTACTTCAGCAAAACTGCCAAGCTAAGCGATCCGCGTCTATGTCGATGCACACTCACGTCTCAACTCCACTCTTAAAACGATCTTCGTACCGAAGCCCACAAGAGTTCTATCGACAACAACCGCTAACACGAGAGAAACCAGACTCAGGATACCCGCCCTTCCCATTTCCAATGAGGAAGGTTCTGGAGTTACTAGAAGTTTGGGTGCAAGACAGGGTAGTTCAACTACCTCTTGTATGGCGTCTGCCAACTGATCGGGAGATGATAGATCCGATATATTTCCATTACCACAGGTTCATCCATCACCCTACTAGTGAATGCAACGGCCTGAAACACATTGTCCAGGAGAAAATTAATTCAAGGGAGTTGCGTCTATGAACTAGAAATCTTCCCTTTCTCCACAAGTTAACATGTATAGTTTCACAGAAGAGATCAAATCAACTGGGACTTTTTAGAGGCGTGTTGCAACAACTTGGATTTTAAGCAATTATCCAGGAGAGCCCAGTTTCGTTTGTTGGAACCTCGTCAACAAGTAAGTTTTGTTAAACGATTATTTGCATAAAAGATCTCTTGGAAATTTTCCGGGGACTCGACGCACGCGTCCAATTTCGAGAATGAAGTCAGTATCATTCTCAATCTCCATGTTATATTTTCTTCAACGTGTTTTCCTTTTCGTGCAATGTTTGCAATTCTTCATGCAACTTCTCTAGGTTGCATTACTTACATTCAAAAAAATTAGAATTTGTAGTTGACCCAAGCATAATTCCTTTCAGAAAACTACTCATGAATTATCCCAAAAAACAAATTCAAATATTTTCATAAAAAGAAATCACTTGCTAGTCCAAAACCAGAAAATCAAACCATGAAAGGAATTCCTCACGTCACTCAAAGACACCTAAAAATAAAAAATAAATAAAAGAGAAAGCGTAAAGTATTCAAGGGAAATCGTCCAACAATGGCTCATTCTTCTTGGCGAAAGCATCCTTCATATTTTGGAGAGCGGTCTGCTTCAAATTCAACTCCTGGGATAACTTCTCAACTTCTGCCTCCTGTTGGTTGATAAAATCTTCGGAAGGAACTTCAGTCATTTCAGTTTGCAGTTTTAGGATTTTGGAAAATCCTTCACAGAACCAGGAGGCGTTGAACTCAAAGTTCACAAACATATCTCGGTGGAACTCCCAGTTTTGAACTACATCCTCAGAAACGGCGCACCCAGACGCGCTGCACATGTCATGAATGGAAGATAAAGCTTCCTTGACACGTTTAACCAACGAGAAGCGACTTTTAATCTTCTTAGTTGTAGAAATGTGCCCGTGCTTCTTCCATATCTTGGTATACAACTCCGCATACTTAGCCGGCACGCTGAATCCTCCAACCAACACGTGGTCTGTGAAGGGGGCATCAAAAGGGGGATCGAAAGTGGCTCCAACAATGGGGTGCACAACTAATGTTGTATCATTCCCGAGAGGTTCTTTGGAGGCGACCACATCTACAGCCATGGACGCAACGTCTTCATTCCCATCAGGAGGGGCATCATCATCATCCATCTCTACCTCAAGATTGTTTTCCGTTACGGTTTCGACCTGCAATATCACTAGTCAATGTTTGTTTCATATCAAGGGATGAATTATTTTCATAAAATGTATAGAAGACATACCAGCTCATCTTCCGGCTCGCTAGAATGATCAGACTCTCTACTACTCTTAGAAGTGCTTCCTTCATCGTCGTTGGAGCCTGAATCTCGTTCGTCCTCAACTTCCTCTTCTAGAGACTCGGTATCACCGGATTTCTCTTCTGAAGGCGCTGTGTTGTAGTTTCGTGCGAGTCTAGCAAAAGCATTCACATTCCCGAAACCCTGATTTTTTAAAAGAGGGAGATGTTTAATGAGGCTGGTTCAAAATGATTAAAATCAGCTGGTTAAGAGAAATCACGTATGTACCTGCATATTGGAAGAATTAAAAATTATCGGAGCTGTTAAAGTCGTTCGAATGCCGCCTACACGCGGCTTGAACCTCGCCTCTTTCTCCTGGGGACTGGCCCTAGTCCGTTTGCCCGAAGGAAGCGGCTTCAACAGCTTGTGTCATTTCAAAGTCTCGGGAGAAGGCTTGTCACACGGATCTGTCACAACTTCTTCAACGAATTTATGAAAAGATAAGAGCTCTTCTTTCCAGAATTCCTTGTACTTATCAGTCGCCACTGGTTTTCTTTCTGGAAGCAAGAAAGGGAGGCTCATCTTTGTGGCGAAGAGGCTAGCATCAAAAACATATGGCAAAAACTCCGCTGAAGGTGTGGGCGGGCAACAAAACGGGACACCCTAATCAAATCCCATATGACGGGCGGCCCTGTCAATGTTATACGGAACTACAGTGAAGGATCCATTAAAGAAAGACGGAATATATCCCAACGTGCAGCTTCGCATAAATATGATCTCTTTAAAACTCATATCCTTTCCGTCAGTGTGCAACACTATATCAGGATCGGCGACAAAGGTTTTTGGTTGAACTATAGAAGAATCAACCAGTGCCCATGGACGAAAATCTATGGCATGCACGCTTTCGAAAAACTTGATAAGATTTAACCTAGGCTTTGGGCGCCTCTTCTGCCAACAGAGTATTCTGGAACCTCCATATAAACTGGAGAACGAAGCTGCAGGGACAGGAACATAACCTTTAAAGTGCTCCCATAAGCATGCTTGGAGAAAAGCAATGTGGAGATGCGACTCCACCTTCATATATCCGTTGGAAGCATACATGCCCGCTTCCAGAGAATCCAGATGAGAGTACAAAGACCCAAGGAACAAGCTGCCTAGGGAGAGGACTACGCCTTTCGCCAGTTTTATAGAAAACATAACGAGCTTCCGTCTTATAGTCTTCTTACCAGATCCATTATCAAAAACGTCTCTGGACAGCCACAAGGATAAAAATGCAGCAACACTGAGTACATCATCCAACACTTGGCCTACTCTCGGTTTCATAGGAAACCATTCAGACACCCACCAAGTATAAAAGCATTTTTCATCATTTTACTTCTGATTATATTCTTCCGCCTTATTCACTAGAGTGGCGAACATCACCTCTTCTTCAGCGGACAACTTAAAGTCAAGATTCCCTGCAACTGGAAGACTCAACAAAACGGCTACACTTTCTAAAGTGATGGTCATTTCTCCCGATCTATATATGGTCGTGTGCATGGAAGGACACCATCGAGAAATGAAAGTGATAAAATCTACAACATCTTTCTTAATGCGAAGTGTTGCAGACGCCATGACAGCTTCAACAACTTGTTCTTTAGTCAGGTTTTTTGATGCGCTCATTGCTCAGCATATGCCTCATCCATCCTTCATAAGAGCGCAGCGGATTATGGCAAATTTTGAAATCAATAGGAAAAGCTGGATACTCTTTCTTCTGGAGACAGAACCTCATCACACGCACTGGAGAAACTGACGGAGTAGCCCCTTCGTTCTCTGAACCTGTAAGGAGGGTTATCTTATGTCAAGAATGAGTTCTAATGTTCGGATAGGGCACGACAAAGAGCTAGTCATCAATGTTTGGCATATCTTTGGAGTTGTGGACACTTCCCAACTTAGCGGCAGAAACATTTCCAGGTGACATCTTAACGAGAATTCCTTACGTTAGCTTTCAAATAACTACAATGAAGCAAAACAAAAGGAGTCACTACTTCATGCTAAAAGAGGAATCATGCACACAACTTCTTGTAAAAATTCGACGTAATCACTAATAGTTGAAGCTAAGAAGATGGGGAATTACGTGAATCACAAACTAGCACGGAAGAACCACACGCAAAAAAAACAAACAAACGCGGGATATACGCCCACGGCCTGGTTACACCCGCAGCTGGGTCGAGTGAGGACTTACGCCCCTCGAACAAAAAAAAAATCGTGGGTATTACGCCCATGGTCAAAACCTAAAAGCTATGCTTTTGCAACAACAAAAAAAAGTAGGAAAAAGCAGCGGCACTTACCTCAAACCTTCCTGCTAGCCTTACTATGATCCTGTTGCCGTTGATCACCTCTATTAATGCTATCAATCCTCGCTACAATGATACCAACAAAAGAGGATTCACTCGAATAGGGTTTCAAAACTATGGAAGCAACACATACAACTGGAGTTCGTACAAAAGAGAAGAAAGGGAGAGAACGAAGTACTTACCCTGCTGCTGATGGCGAACGGCTCGTGGTGAAGCTGTTGGCGGTGACAACAACAGAGCACCAGCTGATAGGGAATTGAAGTGAGCAAATAATAAAAGGAGGAAGAGTTAACGCCCTTTTTATGTACATGGTTTTGGAGTTCGAGCAGGAGGAGGAATCCCTCTTGGATTCATGCACGGATGGCCGGGCCCGTAGAACCAACGCACGGACGAACTGGCGGCGCAATGGCATCGAGTCCACTAGCCGCATGGTCCCATGCTCGAGAAGCAATTGAGCCTCTACTGGTAACTTCCATCTCCTTGACCATGTTAATTTCATCTCTTTGTCTGTCACCATCTATTGCTTACCCCACAATAGTGTCACCATTACGTGCTAAGAAGGGGACTTAATGTTGATGGTGGTTTTCAGTTAAGGGCTAAAATCGTGAAACCCTGTTTTTAATACGCTGTCATCCTGCAAAGGAACAAAAGCCATTTGAAAGTGATGATTGCATAAACCTCTTCACTTACATATGTATTGAGCAATTCAACATATTTACGAAATTTATCCAGAATGGTGAGTGAAGCAACAATCCCAGATATTCTGTAAATTTTAATCTATTGCATTATTCACTAATGCATGACATGCCTGGTATTTTCCTATGCTATATATGTTCCCAGACGAACTCTCAATATTGGCATGACATGACGATTAATGTTCACTCGCAGCGGAGTAGCATGAATATCCCGAAATGTCAGTATTGAGACCTGCATGAAAACACTCACGTAGGCTACACCACTCTCTGATAAAGAGATTAACGTGTTTACACACTTTTTAATTAAAAGTTAGCACGATCGAACGCGTTTAAATTCCTTAAGGAAAATCTAGACTGTCCATATCAGTCTTAAAAAAACGATCACGACCACATGATTTTGGCCACACGATTCAACAGGCCTAGCCTACTCCTAGCGGAACTAGGAGATCATCATAATGACCACCAGCGGGCCCACTAACATCCCGACCGATCAGATTCCATCTAGCACACCCGCAACGCCTTTGAACGCTAACCCTAACATGGGTGATCGCGCTATTGAAAGATGAGCTCAAAGGGTTAAGACCGGCAAAAATGGTCTCAAAAAACATCAGGACCGCCCAACTTAGCTAGCCTAGTTGGACGGCTTAGATATTCCTTCGAATGATATAGGAGGTGCTGACGCGTTCACCGGCGACCCATCTCCATACCCGGTTAATTGAACTATACATAACAATCCAAGAGCGCGTCAAACCGTTTTCCCTAAGTAAGGCTATCGCGCGCTCTTTAAACCCTAAATTAAGTAAGCGGCGTTATGCAACTGCCGCAAATTGATTGTGTCCGTCCATCTTTGCCAGCTTGGTCGAACAGCTTAGATCGGATTCTAGATGGACAACAGCGTGGCACTATGATCACCGGCCACCCCTCTTCCATGAGGAGCGATCGTCCAAGCCACGGCTTGCTCATATGGCCTCCGAACGATCACCCAAAAGAGGCTGGTCGCGCTGTTTGCATAATCCAATGGCAGTTCGAAACTGCCGCAAATCATCTCGTTCATCCAACTTCGCTAGCCTAGTCGGATTGTTTAGATTTATTTTCAGGAGGCCAACAGGGTAACGCTGTGATCATCAGTCACCCCTCCTCCATAGGGAGCAATCGACCAAGCGGTATCTCACCCATAGGGTTCTCAAACGATCGCCCAAAGGTGGCCGGTCATGCTACTTTTTTAAGACGTTCAATTCGTGAACAATTTGAACGAGCTCTAAAACAACGCTGTTTCCTGTACATCGATTATTTTCAGCTGCTTGTTTAAAAACGATGTTTTATATACATCGATCATAAGCAATGTTTTATAAATATTGATTTCATAAATAATTTGACCTAAAAGCACTATGTGCTTCTTTTAGCGGCGAATTTCATGACTTCACCCATTTACTCGAGACATCAAACATGTAACAAACTGAGGGATGCTCACTGGGGTATTGGTCTGGCGGTTTACAGCGTGCGGCGTGCAACGCGCCCATTACGAGAAAGTGTCAGGAGAAGACGGACGGTTAACAACAATGGGAGTAGTGGGTGAAAGTGTGACCAAGTTTTCCCTCATAATGGAAACGTGGTGATCACCACTTTTTACACAACCCCACTACTTAACTGCTTCCACTTCCTACGAGATCAGGGGTGCGCTCAATGACTTGTATAAATAGGATTTCAACCTATTTCAACACAAAACACAAGTGTTATCAACACAAGTATCCAGAAACCATATTCTAATACAAGTCATAAAACAGCTACACCTTCATAATTCAACATTCTAATCTCAAACACCTTCTTCGCTTCCCTCCCTAAGATCAACCCTTCTCCTTCACTTTGTGACCGAATTGAATCTTGAACGACCATTTCTTGGTTTAGGCCAGAGTCTTACAGATTGATCTCTCGAATATAAAAGTACTCCTGTGCAGTACATTTGTTTAGGGTTTAAATTCGTTTCTCATCAACACACCTAAATTTACCAAAAACAGCAGAAATAGTTTTTACCCCAAAACACCATTCAAGCCTAAGAATTCTGTTCAACCAGCAGCAATCAAAGAGAGATTGGCTTAGCAAGAAGGAAAGAGAGAATATGCTGAAGAAATATCAGTGTATTGAAGCATTGACACACTTCTGTGTTTAATCCAAGACCGAATTACATGTTCTTGCAGAATCCTTCTCGAAAATATCTCAACTGCAAGAAATTCTAGTCAAGCAACAAGGTTATCTACTGGAAGAATTTCACAAGTGAAAGTGCGAAAGTAATAACCTATCCTTCACCGGTGCTGAGATGAAGGAGTAAATTCCAGGAAAATAGACTTCAGTTTTTGATTTCTTTCAATAATTGTAAAGTCTATTTTGAATAAAACTCTTATGAATAAAATTATTATTTTATAATTTTTCTTGTGATAGTTTTCGGTTACATAGCATGTGCTTGAATGCTTTATTTTATTGCTATGTATGTTTATGGGATGTTTGATTTCGGTTTTATTACCTTAATATTCGATCTCATAATGCGTGAACCCTTATGGTTTGGGTGACTTTTTGATTTAGCGGGATTAAGTTCTAGCCCATGTTGGTAGGATTTATCAAAGGATCATGAGGGGTTCCTGTAGAAATAATATGTGAAAAAGTCACAATATGTTGAATCTTTTGGTTTAGCATAAAAGCATATGTGTTTCGAGGTTTCAACTTTTGCATCTCATAGTTAAAACCGGTTTTCAACCTTTCTCTGGTAAAGGTTGCTCTTTGTTGTTGTTCTTTTGTTATGGTTTGAGCCCCCAAACTTATTATTTGCTAGTCCCGAGCAAATCAAAACTGCAAAATAAAATCCTAACTCACTGTCGCAGGCATCGTCGATTGCACTTAGCATGTGCAACAAGCCTTTAAACCCCTAGGTGGCCCTAGTGGCGGAGTTATAGTCTCGGGAGGGTTTACCAGAGGTGTACCCACAAAACCTTTACTCTAGACCCTAGCTATCTATGCAGAACCTTGGAATGCACTAAAGAACCTCCTTGGTTGGCATACTTATTGATTACAGGAGGAAGTATCCTGATGCGAAATTCCAATTGTTGTATACAAGTTTGCACTCAAGCATACTAAAATTCATATATAAGTGACAGAGCTCTACTCAGATAGTTTCACTATGGACATCAATATCCGGATTCAACAAATCACATGGATAGATTAAGAGATGGATATAGAAAAACATAGATGGTTTTGATGTTGACTAGGTGAACGGTGTTTCTTATATCTGTCTGAAGGCCTCTGCCAAGATGAACCTATCCTAATGGACTGAGATACTGGTCTGACTAATATCAACACAACTGGCATATACAAGGGTACCAGTGGTCAATAGTCCTAATTCTAGATCAACTCGTCTGGCATATACAAGGGAACCAACGGTCGATTTATTGAACACACATTATTTATTAATTTAGAACTAACAACATGATTAGATCTTGTGGATCCAAGCGCATGCTTCTTGTCAGCAGATTACATGGTAATTCCCGTGGATCCTGCATTCCACGCTTGTTTAGGCGACGGAGACAGGAAGAACACACACATATTGTTATCCAAGTGTTAAAATTTATTCCAATTGGTCTGGTCTTTTTTTTTTTTTTTTAGTATCTCAATCACTCTATTACACCCTAGCAGTGGTAACAACTTGAATCGTGAGCCCCACCTAATCACTTAGAGAAACATATTTTAAAAAGAAAATAAAAACAGAAGTGAAAAGGACTCAACGAGATATGGCGAAACTATCATGTTATTTATAACACCTGAACTCTGTGCTTTTACGAATAGACTCTTATAGATGTTTCCATCTACTCAGATTGGTTCCTCAACTCCTAAAACCAAAATGCTTCCATCCACTTAGATTGGTTAGTGCCATCCTTAATAGGCATAAATTTCTAGGCTCTGGAGTTTATTTATTGCAACTAAAAAGTTTTTCCCATACCCCCAAACTTAAATCTAACATTGTCCTCAATGTTCTAAAGATGAAATTAAAAGCATGAACATGGAGAAACTGTTACCATTTGAAGCAAAAGAGTTAAGGAAAGATATTACCGTGCTGCATGAGAATGGGTTACCTCCCAAGAAGTGCTAAGTTTAAAGTCTTCAGCCAGACATTGGAAAGGATTAGTCACCTCGAATCGTATAACAGTAGTCGGAATAACTGTGGGTCTTAAAAACCAAATTGAGCTGACCATAGGAAACAACAATAAGCCAAGAAAGTGAACAAGTATCGCATGACCTTACCTAGTTTCCTGATAACTATCGCTAATTGTGGTTCAGGTTCAGTTTCTATGAAAGGGTCTAGATAAATTATTTTCATTGGCTGCATTTCCTCATAGGTGGGATCTGAATCATTAGGTCCTAAAGTCTGGAAAAACTCAAATAGGAACTTAGAAGCACACAATAATAACCTAAATAACTGAGGATCCTCTAAGTCAATCAGATTTGACTTACATAATTGACCACAATGAAAGTTAACCTAAAGTACTTAGGCTTAGTCTCAGAACTTGATAAGTGACACATTTGAAATATAAACGTTCCCACAGTTGGAAGAAAACTATTTGGTGGGAAAACAAAGTCAATTTGGGTATCATAGCATGGGCAAACCACATCAACCAGAGGATGGGTTTCTAACGACTGAACTTCTTCCTGGACATCATTAGGTTCGGGAAAACGAGTATGAAGGTAATCTTGTAAAATGGTCGAGGCACAGATATCAAGTCCTAAGTGAGGGGACTTTCTGAGAGTTAAAGGTAAGGCACTAGGAAAGTGATAATCAGCCCCAAACTTAGAGTTTTCAGTGTCTCTAGATAGACTAGTTACAATCTCCCTAATTTCTAGATCATCAGATTCTTGGAAATGGTCAATTGATTCTTCTAAGTTATTATCAGGTAGTGCATCTTTACTCATCTCTATGGGTCTATCTTCTTCGTCTAAGACTATTGTTTCTAAGTCGCTAGACTCTAAAACAGCATTTTCATAATAAACCCGTTCCTCTAAACCACTATAGGCTTCGTAATCAAAAGGAAAAACTACATCGTCTAAAACGGTGGTATCACTAATCAAATCCTCGTCCTTTTGAATAGGTGAATAATCATAAAAATTATTTGGATTTGAAATAGAAATAATATAATCATTACAAAGCTCAATTGGATTAATAGTTTCCTGATCACTATGCCTACATATTTCAGATTCTTCATTATTACTATCCTCATCATCATAATAGTACGAAGATGATTGAACCTTATCTAAATAATTAGTGTCTTTTATTCTAACCTCGTCCTCTAAATTAGGCAAATATTCACTATTGATATCAAGAGTAGAATCGGAAACACTATTTTGAATAATTAGATCTTTTAGAGAAGTTCTTTTCTGGGTCTCTAACAAAAGCTTCTGGGCCGACTCACATGATTTCCTGACATAATCTAGGAAAGAAGGTAAAGGAAGTTCACTCGTTGCACTCTCGTCCATAACTAAGTTATTCATTTCTGCAAACTTACGTGCTGTCTCAGCTAACTTACGTGTCGACTCTAGTAAAGACAAATTATTAGACTTAATCTCGTAAGACCAATTCGTGTGTGGATAGTACTCGGGCTCACCATGGGATGAACCATAACCTTTAAAAGATTGGCGTTCCCAACTACTATTCCCACCATGGTCATAAAAATGATGATGTCCATAATCAAATTCAGGTTGATACTCATTGTATTGGCTTCTATCATACCATTTCGACATTCTTAATTGCAAGGGAATTCTACACAATCACAAGCAAGGCTGACTCGACCAAATCAAACCTATAAAATCTAGCAAACAACAAGCATGATGGCTCCCTTAGATTGTTTCTAGACCAGCTTCTATTCCTCCAAAAGGCAACTAGGTATCGTTTTAGCAAACCTCTCTAGATCGATCTGAATAAAGTGAGTCGAAGAGAAGTAGGGGAAGCTCAGAGGAGCTTTGATACCCCCACCTCTTTGGCAACGTTTCGCGTTAGGGCGGCTCTAGTCGACTCACAGTAATCTTCCTGAACTTTTGAGTTAAGATAATAAGATACCCAATACTTCCCTTTGAATGACTTTCCTACAAGCTCGTTACCCTATCGGTCTCGTTCTATTCAGTATTTTAAGCTTGGGTTCGCGTAGGTTATGTGTTCCTAAGGAGGGCAAGAAGAGAACGGTGATGAAATCCGAACCCTTATCTTGTATGGCTTGGCCTTGCCCTTTACTAAGAAATTAAAGTCCGTATTCAAAACCTCAACATATATGCACCTTAAGGAAGATAGTAAACCCGCTGACAGGGGATTGGCGGGTGTTTAGAAGCTTACCTCCCGTACCAGACGGGCGATGAAACGGTTGTAGTCGACTCGGGGCACGACTCCTATGTCATGTACGAACCCGAGGGGCCGAGACGATATCGTAATCGAAGTAATTGTTAGACTATGCAATCAATACTGTTAATCACAAAGAAGTGTATTGATGCCGATCTACTTAACTAATCAATCCAATCTATCACAAAGATAAACTGATTATAGTTGGATCCCTTTCCAGCAGAAACAAGTATTGTGCACACCAAAGATTATGAACCCAAAAAGTCTCTTGTCTTCAAATCTTCTTTGATCTTCAATCAGCACCTGCACACAATCAACTTGAATCTCTTGTGATCAATCACACACAGAACGGAGTCTGTTAACGTTGGATTATCACAAGACGTCTTTAGATCTACAAACAGTCTAAAGAACCCCGTCACTTCGATCTAGTTTGAGTGAATCTTATATCAGAAGAGAAGATTCTCAAGCATAAACAAACTAGGTGCAATCAAAGTTCAACAACCGTTAGTCAATCAAATCAATCTAAAACTAAAATAAACTGCAATTATCTAGTTTCCCACCAACGGTACTAATAGAGCTTCTCAATCCCAAAGAAGTCTTTAAACCGAGCGGCCGTAAGAGATTTTTCATAATTAGGGTACTTTCCTCTCCGATAGGCGGCTCCACCAGTAACAACACAACTGAGGTAGTTTTGCTGGCTCTGAGGATTAGTTTGCTAGAAATGTAAACTTCAATATTTATAGACAATGAAGTTTGGACACAAAGGAATTTCCAAAACATATTCTCAAAGATATGCAATACACACAAAATCGGTTTTCATAACTCCTGGAAATGCACTGTCCAAATATTGACCGAAATCCCAATAAAAAAATCTATAATCAGTAAATGCACATTACTAATTATTATTTTCTAAAGATATGCATTTAATTGCTTGAAATTAAATAGCATATAAAAACTAAGAAACCTTAATTAAAAGATTCTAAATTTATTTCGATCCTGGGATTTTCCTTTAGCTATTAAGGAATATCTTTGAACAATTAATGATAAGAGTTACTATACATGTTCACAGTATGTCGACATCTTTACTTTGCAAGTCCTTTTTCATACTTACAATCTTGGAACCGATTTTCCACACTTCCAAACGAATTTAGAATTGGTTCATCTGACTTCCAAGAACTATGTGATTGATTATTTTATGAAACCACCAATCATGGGTTTCACGGTTCTACCAAAACAAGTTCGGCTCTACCTCCATGTGAGTACTGTGCATAGTCACGCTAGTTACCAAAACTCGGTTGACTAGGTACTAGGATCGGTTCCCCACATACTTATGGTAACTACCTGTATTTGGTGCACATGTCCATAGGAGCGGTTCCCCCATCTTCTAAGAACTTGTTGCACATGTTCATAGGATCGGTTCCCCCGTCTACTAAAAACGTGTTGCACCTCTTACAAGGATCGATTCTCCTCTTGTAAATTTGTTGCACCTCTTACTAGGATCGGTTCCCCAATGGTTAGATAAAAGTTGTCATTTACAAGGCATCGATCATACCATTTTTGTTGTTCTAACACTACACTTGCACTTCAATCCACGATTCCAAATGCTGAGGTGGTGTGGAAGATGGAACTCTTCTACCGTAAGACTTGCTCTCATATTAAATCCATGTGTCTGATATTTGGAGTTTGGAGTCTCAAAATACTGAATACGCTGGGCCGTTGGATTAAGATCTAGGATGACATGGGAGGGGGAGGATAAATCTGAGCCGCTATTTTGTTTTATAAGCAAAATAGACGAGCTTTTTTTTTTCGATCCAAAAAACGAGTTTTATAGAGGCGAACCAGGGTTTATACCGACGAGAGAGCGAGGTGGGGAGACAGAGTTTTTATTTTCGCAAACCAGAAACGAATTCTTTGTGAATTTCCTTAAACCGGTATGATTTCTGTAACCTTCTTCTGTTCTTATCTCTTGAAGTTTTCTTTTCTATTTGATTTTGTTTAATCATCATGATTGCTTCCCTCTTTGATGCTGGAATGTTCATTTCTTGTTCCTAACAATGTATAGAATTAAGTTTAGGTTATGTTGTTGGAGATAACAAAGTTAGGGTTTTAGGTTAATTTAAAATGGAATTTAAGTTGAGTTTTTTTGTTTGGGGATTTCAATATTACAGTTTGGGTTTAAGATTTTGCGTTTCTGTGAGTTTAGGGTTTATTGTTGTGTGTTTGTATTGACTCGGCCTAGTAGCAATTACTATGGTGCTCGACGTGTTAGTGAAAGACAGTAGGGGATACTGCGAACATCAGAAAGTTCAAAGATGGAACTTCTTACAATATTGTGAAAAGATTGAGCAGTAACCATTCTAATAAATTAAGCAGAGCCACAGCACATTACCTATACATATCTTCTATTTGAATCATATTTTACCATGCCGTCTTTATTGAATAAACCTTCATTACTTACTGCATCCAAACAATTGCCATTACTGGATATTCCAGATATAAGTCTCCCTCTCGTTCTCTCTCTGGGTAAACTCAATATACTGTTTCTGTTGTTACATAAATATGGAATTTATAACTTAATTGTTTGTTTTCTTGGTGGTTTAGGTTTCATTAATGGAGGCTGTCGACGAATATAAACCAGCAAATGAATTTCAAGAGGATGTCAAAGACCCACTTCTGGAAATCCCTTTATCAGAATCAAAGGAGTTTTGGCTTATCCAGTGGCCAGATAAACAAGTAAGGGGGTTTCTGTTAGTTCTCAGTTATTGGTCTATCAGTTTGTGTAAGTGTTTACCATTTTAGTTTAGAATATTCACCTTTATATTGTGATTTGGGATTCCAGGATCCTGATTTTGATGGCCAAGAAGTGTCAATTAAGTTGCATCATGATGGACAAGTAGCTAGTTTTGAAAGTTCATCAGGTAAAAGTAAATGCTTGTTTTGTGACATATCATAGAGGGTAAGCTTTTGTTGTTTTCTTTTCCTTTGGCCATTTGTATCATTATACTTATTATGTGTATTGTACTATGGTAGGAATGTCATACGAAATGGTGAGCTATGCATCTCAAGAACCAGATGCAACTGTATTTCTATCCTCTGCATCTGAGGCAAAAATTGGTACGTCTTATTTCTTGATTCTGTAGACGGTATTGTTTCCCTTTGTAGATTGCAATTGGCACACATGACAATATCTTTGTGTGCGCACTAGCTTGCTTATATTATAATACCAGATAAACATATATAACTTCTTTTTGTTTGGGTTGAAAGTCGATATTTGCTCATGTTAGGCTGTGAGTCTTATACTCACTAGGCACGATGAAGTTGTTTGGTTCATCTGAGATTCAAGAAACACTATTGGTCTGATGACTATCTCCCTTTAAGACATTTTGACTAGTCTGTAAGCTTTGATTCTCTCTTCCAAACACTTGAAGTCATAGTTTTGTCGAACTTCTCATAATTTTTCTTTCTTTTAGTTTAATCACCTCTATGGCTACCCAAGATTAAAGAATAACATGAAATGTCCGACTCCTTCCTGCAGTTATGTTTCTAGTTTGTTATCTTCGGCATATTTTTGGAAATCCCAAAAATGAATAAGAAACATAACAGGTTTGTTTCAATTCAGAGTGTCGCTACCTTACTGAATTAGGCGTTGT
Organism: Papaver atlanticum; assembly: GCA_023531105.1. NCBI lineage: Eukaryota > Viridiplantae > Streptophyta > Magnoliopsida > Ranunculales > Papaveraceae > Papaver > Papaver atlanticum. The sequence goes on from JAJJMB010007130.1 coordinate 5,980,839, forward strand.
GTAAAGTTCTTTTGCCTTAAAATAAGAAACAGATTATGATGTTCAAATGCTTTGACAGGCACGCTAATGAGAACTTTCCATCTTGGAATCCTATGCTATTTGAGATGATTGTCTGGCAAGTTGCCATCGTATTGTAGTATCTTTATGAATTCTCTTGTTTGTACATGCATCTTCAGTACGAAATTTTTAGGTCCCGTGCTCCTACGTATTATTGCCTGCTAGAGTTATTTCGTAGCGTCAATTACTGAAGATAATACCCTACAATTTGGGTGATCTGTGATTTAGGATGGTTGCTTTCAATACTTCTATTGAAATATGCTTAACTTCTGCTAAGGCCAATGCTCCACATATTCAAACACCTAGGGTATAGGATATCTTTGAAAGTTAAAGTTTGGCAACAACAGACGAAGTAACCTACATGATAGTGCAGTCAAATGGTTAGTTTATAATCAATCAAGGCAGTACATAAGCCCGGCCTATCTAGGTGTGTAAAAGCTTTTTTTGAATGCTTAAAGCTTGAAATGAAGTAGTATATGCCATGTTGGGGAAAGAGTACAGTTGATTCTGCGGAGAAACTTAAACATATGTGCACGTAAATCCACATATAAGTAAGCAAAGTTTAAAATCCAATAGACCAATTATCATGTCTATTTTTGTACTGTTAATCTGCCAGGATACCTTATCTTTGTTAAAATCGTGTTTTGTTATTGCCACATATTCAAATTAGTTCAATGAAGACCAGGTTTTGAGTATAGTTTATAAACAGGGTAATGAGGTGTGCAAATATTTTTATGTAATTTATTTCTTACAGCTTTCATGCTGACTTAACCATCCTTAATACAGCTTACAGACCTTATATTATTGAAAGAATCCATTCTGTTCTCCTTGCTCTTTCTTATACACCCGTTGTTTGTGCTGCCATTAAGAGACTTTCACTAGATCTCCAATAATGAATTCATTAAAAAGATAAAGCGGGAGCTCTACTTCTCGGCGATTATTGTGGCCAGTGTCTTATTGTCATTATATTGCTTGGCATATCATTTAACGCCTTGAAAAATGGTACCCGCTTGTTTGATTCTTTAGATGAATGAATTTGTAGACTTCTTGCTATTATCATTATTCAGAATTTTTATCATTCATTAATTTTTATACTGTTAAACCCAATTTATGATCATTGCACATTGGGGTATGAATGAATTTGTAGACTTTCATGCTGTTTTGGGTTTGTAATCATAATTTGTGTTATGTAATTACAATGCATCTTGAAACTTTTCTGACCGAATATCTGATGTATATGCTTAGGTAGTAGTCGTATGCTCTTCAAGAATGTTAGATAATCTAATTTATTGTTGAATCTCTATACTTGCTTTAGTCAACCTTATTGCTTCATCAGTATCCGACTATTGTTTATTCTTGTTTCAGCTGGAAAAATTTCACGCCGTGTTTCTTTGGTCCGCTATCCAGAACTCCGCGAGCTTGAACAAAAAGCTAAAGAAGCTAAAGAAAAAGCCAAGGCTGAACGTGCGGCTCAACAGAGTGCAAGAGCACACTCAACTGCAATAACTCCATCTAAATCTAGTGGTGGTAGGCGAGGAATTTTGCCTGCAATTAGTGGAATGTCACGAGGTAAACTATTGAATAGCGGTGAGCCATCATCAAAGCATCCCAAGAAAAGAGGTGTCAATGAACCAACAAGAACGATTTCTCCGGCGGTTAACTTATCAGGAGGACATGGTAGTGGTGTTACTACAACTTCTTCAGGATCTGCTGGGTCTTCTCGTTCAGAGAACTCTAAGAAGAAGAAGAAGAAGACCAAGGAAGAAACAGAGTAAAAAGTAGGGGTTCTGAAAATCTTGAATTTTTTTGTCCCTTTGATATCCAGATTTTGTAAGTCCATTTCAAGTGAGAATATGAAATATGAACCAAGGCATTTGGGCCGTCTTTACGGTTTTATTTGTGCTGTATTTTTGTATTGAAGGTTAAAATTGTTCACCCGCTTGGCCAAAGAGCCACTCTCGATGGCAAATGAACTCAGAACTGAGATTGTAACGCCGACTGCTGAGCCGAGCCTATGTGCAGTTCAATTCGTGTAGTGTCTCGTTCTGGAGGGATACGTTTGAAATGAGCATCCAGACCCAATGACACTCTCATCATGTCACGTAAACCTAAAAGCCTGCTCAATAAATTTTAACCTACTCTGCTGTTTCTGTTTGGTAACGAATTTTTAAAGCAAAAGAAAGAGGGACAAAACCAAAAGTAAAAAGGAAGAACTGTTTCCTATAAACAGCATATAACAACAGATTTTGAAAGGAAAGCTTCAATGCAATCTCCAAGAAAAGACTGAAAGTTGTGTTTCTCTCTACATATCTCCGTTTCATTGTCTGTCGAGTAAAGCTAAAAAGCTTACACTTGAAAACGAGTACTTCTTAACCTTATTCACTCCTTTCACAATTTCCCAAGACTAAATAATTTTGTCTTTACAAATCCAAAATGAGGATGAACATTTAAATACTTGGAGAAGTAGTTCTAAATTCTTAAACATATTCTTATGGGAAACCTTCCTCGCCTGCAAAATGGACGACAAGACCTTCTTCTATGAAAGAGTAGAATAGAGTAGTGTAGTGTAGCTTATCCAAATAAGAAATTCTGCGTGCGTGACTCGTAACATTTTTTAAGATGTTGTATGTTTCTGAACGTGACTTCCCAAACTTAAAAAAATTCATACACTAAAACTGTGTATGAAATGCTCAATGGGGGTCAGTTGACTCCCAATCTAGCTGAACCCAAACTTAAAAAATTCTCTCCTAAGCCTCATTTTGGTCTCAACAATTTGCTCCCATGAAGTCAAGAGTTGCTTTTTCCCCTCTCCGGATCAAAATCCTAGACCCACCACCACTATTAGACGCAATTTTAAGTGATTCAAGTGTTGCAGTGAAAGATCTATTGGAAGAAAAGACGTCCTAAAGTAGATGAGAATCTTAAATCTTTAACCGTTTAACGGGTAACATCAAATGGGATTAAAGTGTGTTTAATGTGTTTTTAATGTTACAGGGTGACGCCCCCCACCCGCGAAATCAATTTTATGGTACCTTCTAATAACTTTTACCTGTTTTCCTTTTCCTTCCATCATTCATTGGTATATTAATTTTAGTTTGCAGCTATGTAAAGCGGAAATCACAGGTGGATTAACATAGAACACCTAATAAACTTTCATTAATTTGATAGTGAACTCAAAAACAACAAAAACTCATGAAAAATGAGGACAAAACCTCAAAATACATACCATCCATCTATATCATCATCAACATCAGAACCCCAGAACAAACATCTGCAAATTAATTTCAAAACCCCTGAAGAAATTTCAGAACCGACAAGATGGAGAAGAAGAAGACCGGTGATGCTTACTAAACCTAAATGGATGACAAGCGACAAGACAAAAAGACAACTTATGTTTACTAAATTTATTAATATGCAGTACTTTTCTTTCCCCCCAACGAAGAACACTATAAACTCTACTCTTGATTACATTATTAATCTTCTTCTTCTTCACTTTTAAGATCTTCACAAACTCTTCTTTACCATTCTCTTTAATCTCTATTTCTTGATGTTTCTCTGCATCATCAGTTGATCCATAAACAACTATTGCTAGATGATTTACATCATCTTCTTCTTCACCTTTTGCATTTACTTCTACATAAAGAGGATAACTTCTCAAAAACACTCTTCTAGTGTTATAATCTTCATCTCTAAAACTTCTAGCTCTTTTCCCATCTTCTTCTTCTCCTTCCATTACCACCATAACTGCTGTATTATCCCCCATAGCAAACACAAGATTCTGAGAGAAAGAGATATATAGAGAGATAGAACTGAGCTCAACTTTAAAGGGTTTTAGTTGGGGGGGTTTACTCCCGTAAGAAATGAAGAAATAATGGGTGTGGCAGAGCTACAAACATGAGATGAGATCATTTAGTTCTATGTAAACACGAAACGTATTAAAGAGAGTTAAAGACAGAGAAGAAAGGGAAAAAAGATCAATGATGTTACGAGTCAGTACGAGTCAGAATGTACTTATTTTCCAAACCTCTATCTGGTCAAAGATTTTTAATGAGAATAAAGGAAAAGTTCTGCTCGAGTTATTCGATTTTTTGCGTGGAAATGTGGAATGTATTTCAAATTTCATATTAGTTCACCCGGGAACTGTGAAATAAGCTAAGCTTAGTCAGTATTCATGGGGGATGGAGTGACATCCATTCAAAGTGACCAATTTTGGGACCATCCAGTGTATAATTGTATATATCCACACTCCCCACCATTTGGTATGAGGCTCAGTCACGTCATAGTCCAACCCCTTGAGTATATCTCCTAGATCATCTGCAGCATAGATATATTGGACGAATCTACCAAACGGTCCAAAGACTTCAAACTAACACATACATATTTTCAGATGGAAAAAACACCTGAAAGGTAACATAGAGATGATTAGTCTGAGTTTAGGGGTGCAGGATCAACGATTCGAGGCTCAACCACAAAGTGATAGTCTATTATATAGCCTCCATGAGCAACATTGACCAAAAAAAAACCCTGACCCCGTGCTACCTCGATTGGTGCTTTTAACGTTTGAATTCAATGCTTCAACCACTTCTGTAAAAGCATTTCTGGTTCATTTGCTCAAATTAGCGAAGGACATCGTACATAGTGTATCTGGATGCAATTTAGTTGTAAAATTTTGAGGGGGAAAAAAACAAGAAAAAAATGAACCTGACATGAATCGAATAGGCAACCTTCTGATCTGGAGTCAGACGCGCTACCATTGCGCCACAGATCCTATTGTGTTCATTGTTGACGATTCTATTTTAATTAACCAAATAATTCACACTTCGCAGTTGGTTCCAATACTACATCACGCTTTCAATCTTTCTAGCTCTAGAAAGCAATTAATCGTGACATATCTGTTTCAAACCTATATGTTTGAAGTTTGTTGTTAACATTAGTTGGGGCAAATATACTGTGAATCATTTCTTTTTTCATTGCTTCGCTAATATTTATAAGGGTCTGAATTTGAGTTGTGACCATCTTGCGGGATTTTAAGTTTGTTTTAACCAACAGAAATGGGAGACAACAAAGATGTTGATCTCAAAGGAAAAGTCTGTGTGACTGGAGCGTCTGGTTACCTTGCTTCTTGGCTCATCAAGCGACTGTTGTTATCCGGGTATCAAGTCATAGGCACAGTTAGAGATCCAGGTCCATCTACATTTTATTTTTGTTATGTTTTAGTTGCGTCATATATTGAAGTCAGAATACTAATAAGTTTTTCTAGCTGTGATTATTGTAGCCAGTTACGTTTATTTTTTACAGGGAATTATGAGAAAGTAGCTCACTTATGGAGATTGGAAGGAGCCAAGGAAAATTTGAAATTGGTGAAGGCTGATTTAATGAGGGAGAATAGCTTTGACGCTGCCATCAGTGGTTGTGAGGGTGTCTTCCATACTGCATCTCCTGTCTTGGGACCTAAAGCCGATCCACAGGCATTGACTACCTCCACCACCATCTCCATAATATTACTCCATAGTAGTATTTAATTTTTTTCACCATGTTACTGAAATATGTTTAAATACAGACTGAGATTCTAGATCCAGCAATTCAGGGCACACTGAATGTGTTAAGGTCATGCAAGAAGAACTCTTCCCTTAAACGAGTCGTTCTCACATCATCATCTTCAACCGTAAGAGTGAGAGATGATTTTGATCCACTGATTCCTCTCGACGAGTCTTCTTGGACCTCTGAGGAACTTTGCAGAAGCCTACAGGTAAAGCTCTCACAGTCTCTATCAAAATGACCAAATGTCTGTGCTAGTTATACTTAAGGCTTCAGCTGGACCACAATCCTAGCCTCACGTGTAAATGAGTTATTGACAACCCAACAGCCATAATTGGATTGGGATTTGTCAATTGTCAGTCAGGCTACTTTATTTGTCAATTATATATGGCTAAATTGCATAAATCAAACTAAATGCTCGTTGTCTTTTTGTATGCATAAGATCTGGTATCCATTATCGAAAACTCTGGCTGAAAAGGCAGCATGGGAATACTGTAAAGAAAATGGTATCAGCTTAGCAACAATCCTTCCTTCCTTCGTCATTGGCCCTAGTCTCCCACGAGAGATATGTTCTACTCTATCTGATGTTATTGGTCTACTTAAAGGTTTCATTCAATCCCTCAATTTCCTCAGAAACATGTTTATAAACTCAAGATTATCAGTAGTTTAGATTTCTATACATTTTATGTATAATTCAACTATACAGGTGAAACCGAGAGATTTCACTGGCACGGAAGAATGGGTTATGTCCATATCGATGATGTAGCGCTTTGCCATATCCTTGCATATGAAAATGCGGACGCAAGTGGCAGATATATTTGTAGCTCCAAAGTTATTGACAACAGCGAGTTAGCATCCTTTCTCTCTAGTCGCTATCCCACTTTAGCTGCACCAAAGAGGTCAGTTCTATGCTTCTGTCGAACTCATCTAATCTAGTGACTTATTCTGGTGTACAATAATGGGCCTGTGCAAGCCCATGATTTTAAGCACATCCTAGATAGGTTTCTAAGATTCTGATGGGAAAGACCTTTAACAACTGATGTTTGCTTTTGGTAGGTTTGAGCAGCTTGACAGACCAAGTTATGAGTTCAATACATCCAAGATGAGGAGTTTGGGAATCAAGTTCAAAGGACTAGAAGAAATGTTTGATGACTGCATTGCTTCGCTTAAAGAACAAGGCCATCTTTGATCTTGTTTTGTAGTCTTTATCCACTAATAAGTTATTTTAAGTCTTGTTTTTCTCTTGAATTATTGCACAAATAAGGATGACTACTTCTAAAGTCACTTGTTTTAACTCACGTAAACATTTGAGTTACAACTGTAGACCATAAAAGTTGAACTAATTATGAATCTCAACCACATGGTTGTACTGTACACTTTTGCTTAGTTGTGGGGGAAATGGAACAATTAGAGTTCTCTAAATACACTGTCACGCCAAACACAAAAGGCCAAAGTCCATTAGCTATTCTTTTTTTGAATTCTAGACAAGGGAAAAGTAAAGTGGGAATGAATTGTTGATGAATTACATATGAATCATGTTTTGAGGCATACGGAAATGTTTTGAGGCATACATTCGGCTGATATCAGCCGAACCTAGACAAAAACATAGGTTCCGTTGAAGTTGAGTATGCCTCAAAAAAATCACGGTATGCCTCAGAATAGGTTTCTTACATATAACTTTATTTTATATTTTTTTTTGGACCAAATGCCGTGTACTGTGACCAAATGGGCCATCAATCAATCAATGCCACACCACACATGTGGGAGAGAATATAGGGAGAAGAAAACTGGTAGATAGGTTGTCATAGAAAGTGTAGATGGAGATCTCACTGAAGGGGTCCGCAGTCTATCTCTGTTGACCCTACAGATCTTCTTTCTCCTATTTATGGGTGCAAGTATATATCACAAAACACTCGTGGGTAAATTTACTTTTTTCTTTCTTCACATGTACTGCTGCCTCAGTCAATCAGTGATGCTCCTTCTTCCATCAATCATTGCAGCTGTAGTAGGGCTTGATCACTTCTACTAGTAACTCTATATTCCGGATGAGCTGAACCGAATCAAAATTCAGATCAATAAAGAAAAGGGTAAGATAATGCGCGTTTTGCCCTCTAAGAAAGGCAAACTTTGCTTGCCATTCCCTTTTCAACCCCCCGTCTTTTAAACTCATTGTCCCCCGAGTAACGTGCCTTTGCCATCCCCACCCCCAACAAACAAATTAAAAGATTATTTACTTTTAGGAAGAAAGAAATGGCAGTCGGTTGTGGATATTTGTACGTTCAATTCTGAGTTAGCTGGTATGGTATGGAAGGATATTTGATTGAATATTCTACGGCTTCAGTATTGGATTTTCTTAGTTTGATCAACTCACTTATAATGCACGTCTAGTTCAGAATGATGTTAACATGATATGTGCGCAATTTAGACGCGGATTAAAGTTTCGCTTTTGGTCATTTCTTTAGACACTAAAAAACTTTTAACAAAAGGAAACTTGAGCACATCTCCTCATCCACAAGACTCGTAACCCGATGAATGATAAATCTACCAAATATGTTCGTTTAGGTTACGACATGATGACGTTTATTGATTTCCCCGTTCACATGTGGGGTTAATAATCAGTTAATGGGTACATGTATTGTAGTATTCCACAGTCTGGGACCATCGGTATCGAGGAAATGAACGTGCTATACTGCTATTTCAAAAGGGTACTTTGTAATAATCCGTAAGATAAGATAGTAATAAGTGATCGGCTTCAATTTTACCCGGCGTCCCGAAAGAATTATGGGCGACTAATAAGACAAAAAAGGTTAGAAAATACTTATATGTTCCTTCATAATCGGTAGTCTAGTATTGGTTTTTATCAGCCGATTGTGACTGTGTTCTTCTCTTCTTTGCTTTGATTTGAAATAATTAAATTTTGGGTTACTACCACAATCGGTAGATAAAGAACATCACGAGACTACCGATTGTATAATCGATAGAGATAATAAACATCACTAAACTACCGATTGAGCAAATAGAGAAATTAAAAAAAAATCAAAATTACATTGGTTTTTGAAAATTTGGAATTTGGGACTACTACCACAATCCGTAGATAAAGAACATCACGAGACTACCGATTGTATAATCGGTAGAGATAATAAACATCACTAAACTACCGATTGAGCAAATAGAGAAATTCAAAAAAATTAAAATTCCGTTGGTTTTTGAAAATTTGGAATTTGGGGCTACTGCCACAATCGGTAGATAAAGAACATCACGAGACTACCGATTGTATAATCGGTAGAGATAATAAACATCACTAAACTACCGATTGAGCAAATAGAGAAATTAAAAATTCCATTGGTTTTTGAAAATTTTGAATTTGGGGCTACTATCTACCACAATCGGTAGATAAAGAACATCACGAGACTACCGATTATCTACCACAATCGGTAGATAAAGAACATCACGAGACTACCGATTATCTACTACAATCGGTAGATAAAGAACATCACGAGGCTACTATCTACCACAGTCGGTAGATAAAGAACATCACGAGATTACCGATTGTATAATCGGTAGAGATAATAAACATCACTAAACTACCGATTGATCAAATAGAGAAATTCAAAATACCATCTGTTTTTGAAATATTTGAATTTGGGGCTACTACCACAATCGGTAGGAAATTAACATCACGGGATTACCATTTTAACTACCGATTATAATTTTTGTAACACAAACCAACATACATCAATATAAACTACCGATTGTAGCATTGTCTACCGATTATGGAGGGCATTTTAGACATTTCAAAAATTGAGATAATGGGTGGCTTTATTTTAGTTTTGGGTGACCCTTTTTTGTCTTATTAGTCTCCCTTAATTCTTTCGGGGTCGCCCCTAAAGACGCCAGACAATTTTAAGCTAATCACCGTATAAATCTAATTACTGAATAAGGCCGAGGACCAAATTGATTTATTTTAAAATAAAAATGTACGAAAGAAATTAAACACAATATACACCTTTGTATTTAGAGCAACTTCAATGGGCACAATAGCTATGAATCCCCTCCCTATAAATTGAGTTGATTTCAACTCCAAAATCACATCTTCTCCATAATCTACACCCACAATTTTTTCATAATTTCACTTCAATCTTCATCATTCAATCTCAAAAAATGGGTGCCAGAGTTCGTTGTCCTAGGTTTTCTCCGGAAGAAGATTTAGCAATTTGCACAACTTATATTTCTCAAAAGAAATGGTATCCACGGTGTTATGAATTTTACGCAAGCGACTTTCTGGCAACAAGTTTTTGCAATGTTTGCTGCAGAAACGGAGAACCTGAGGGACCGTGACATTAATGGATCGTGTCATCGTTTTCAAACAAATTCTCATGTTGTCCACCGATTTCTTGCTATAGTAATGCAAGTTAATCGAAATAGGATTAACGGTGAACCTGAAGTTGAAGTGATCCAAAGAGCTGGAGCGATGTGGCAGCAAATTAACGAGAGATTTTTTCGGTTGTTAGCTTATACTAACATCCTTAAAGCTCTTCACATGTTCAACCCCTTCTGCATTCTAGATGCTCCTCCAGCCGCTCCATGAATGAGGATGTTTTATTGCTTTCTTTCTATGATTTAATAGTAATTAAGTCTAATGTAATGTTAAGTGAAAACTAATGTGAGGCTAATGTAAGGTTTAATGAAATATAATGTTGTTTAATATAAACATAAGAATAGTGCAAATACATAGGCATTTCCATAAATTAAGATAATGTCAACATTGCAACAGTGGAATCAGTTCATACACTTAACCAATCCACTCCAACTTAAAACACGTAGGACATTCCCAGAATTGTTTTCCGTATGTGTCTTCTTATGTAGACAATATTGGAGACAATGATGATATATATAAGGATAAATATGACCGTTACAATAGAGCCGTTTTCCCGTCTCACAATAGGCCGATCGGCGTTGGTTAAGTTGACAACGGCTAGTATCAACCAACGGCTTTCATTCCACTCCATATAAAATTCTTATGATTCTAACTCCAAAACCACACTTTCAATACACAAAATCTCAAAAAATGAATGCTAGAATTCGTGGTCCTAAATTTACTTAAGAAGAGGATTTAGCTTTATGCAAATCCTATATTTTTCAGAGGGAGGAAATATTCTGCGCGATCAAGACATGTTAGACGCGTCTTTTTGGAAGAATGTTTTCACAATGTTCGTCTCACAAACGGGGAACCCCGGAAACCGCGATGCTCGTGGTTTGTATCTTCGTTTTCATTCAATTAATCATGTTGTCACGCCATTCATTGATTGTGTAAGGAAAATTGATCGAGAAAAGTTTGTCGGTGTAACCGAAGCTGAAGTGATCCAAACAGCTCTGGATAATTGGGAAGAATCTCACGACAAACCTTTTCTTTACGAAGCTTGTTTCAGCATTCTAAAAAATGGTCAATCTCAATCAATTCTTCACTACATCCTTAGGGCCCTCCCTATCTTTAGTATGGAAGAAGATGTTACTCTTGTTCGATGTTGGATACATCATATGGGCACTCCGGATAACAGTGACCATTTATGTAAAAAAGTGTTGCAAAGGTTTGTAGAGTTGCGGAACGAATATATAAGAAACAGCAAGAGCCTAAAACTAAGATTTTCATTCATCACTAATGATGTCAAACATTGTACAAAAGTTTTATGGATGGTTCACCGTAGTAATTCCGGATTGTCCAACGAAGAACTGGTGAGTATATATCTTAATACCTTTGTCCTCATTGAGAAACTGCATCATAAAATATCTTAACTAACTTGTTGTTTCTATTTTTCAAAAAACCATCACTCAAATCAAGTTTGCTGAAGAAAACGGAAGAGAGTTTAAGCATTTTGAATGCTATGAAGTCTATAGAGATAATGTCGCTGGATTTGATGTAGTTTGATGTTATTGTTGTCGTTATGAAATTAATTACTATATACGTAATTCTAAATGTAACTCCAATCGTTTGATATAAAACTAAGGTCTAAATATTTTCATTAATTAATATTACTGCCACTTCTTTTATAAGATATAAACTTAGAAAATAATAAGACCTTAAATAATTACATCAATAAAAACCTGTCACAATCTTTGGCCTCCTGGTTTTCTTCATTTGACGTAACATCCATTCAACGCGCTCTTGAACTGTTTCTCCTTTGTTCTTGAATCTTCGGTTGTTAACTTTAAAAACTAGAGCTTTTGCTTTTTAACGAAACATTTTGCTAGATTAACTTCTAAAACTTGCACAGATCTTTCCTTTTTACCATTTTCGATTTTTTTTAAAAAAATTACCACAAATTTTATTTACAGCAGCCTCAAGTTTTGCTTCATAGAAAAGAGAAATTGCCCTATGAGACATTTTAGAAGAAAGATTTAGTGGAAAAAAAATTTCAAGGGAAGATTGAATTTTGGTGTGAGTTGTATGTTCAAATGGGTTGGATATTTATAGGGGGGAAATAGCCGTTATGAAATTTGTACGTTGCCGAATCTGTTAGAGCCGACCGGCTCGAACATGGCCGAGTACCGGCTCACATAGCTACAAGTCTCGGCCCAATGTGAGCCGGCCGGCTTCAACTGACACGATCGATTTATTGTGTCTCGAAAAACCCTTTCCCCACTGCACAAAACTCAATTTGTCCATCTACCTGGACAGGCATACCTCTAAATTAGATGGTGCCCATTGGAGTTGCTCTTACAAGGTGAATTTTTCATGGAAAACTCAAGCCCAAGTGTTGGACTCTCTAAATACCCATCATTAAAAAATAAAAATTAATGGCTTAAAATGATTACGTTAGACTATGTGTTGGAATTCTAATTTAATATCTTATGGCAAAAATATACTTATTACCTTATCTAGTATAAAATTTGGAAAATAAAATGTTTACTACTTGAAGATTTCCACAGTAGTTATTTATTTTCTTTTAGAAAGCAAAAATTATGTTAAAAAGAAAAAGAATCCCTTATACGAAACAAAATGGGATGTTACATTACATGGTATTCTCCCAGTTGCTCTAGAAGAGGCTAGGGATTACATTTCAAAAAAAATCTAAGTCGCAAGACCAAAAAATCAGAAGCTGCTTAACTAAACCAATGATTTTAGTACTACTCTTGCTTCTTGCTCCGGATATACAGTTATTTCTTTCCTTCCACAAAGATCACCAACACAAAGTGATGTGAATTTTAAGTTGTTGTAAAAAGTGATAAGTAGAGTTCGTTCAACTCGGGCTTGTGAAGGATTTTTGAAAATTAAATAAAGTTGTTTCAGCAATAATAAGAAAACACCGAGACTCTTGATTCCACCATTAACCAATTAAGTGATATAATCTAATCAATATTCATGCAATTTTTTCTTTTAAAGTGATTCTAATATTTTGCCTTTAATAGATTTTTGAAGTAATAATTGTAAGCACGAAGCATGAAACATCAAAAGTATTAAAACCAAGAATGTCCCATCAAAACACTTCACAACTACTCAATAAAAACCAATTTTTCTTTTAAGTTCTATGCAAATAATCATGTAAAATAATTGCAATAAATAATTAAAATAGAACTATACCACTTTTCATGGAACAATGGCTTCCTCCGTCGCCCCGGCTAAGGGGTTTAGCTCCTCATATTAATCACTTGCTCAAAATACATGTTTATAGCTCAAAAACTGATTACAAGGGAGAAAAGAGTATACTGTAGTCGCTGAAAGTCTAAAACAGGAGACTGAATCGTTGCCGAAATGCTTCAGTGACTGCAGGAAGGAGCGATCGTAACTCGTTGTCACTGAAAATAAGTCTTCCTCTGCGACTGACTCCGAGGGTCTTATGTTCAGAAACAAATTTCAACTCGTGATTTCAGCTCTCTGTTCTCTTATAAACTTCTCCAAAGTGTTCCCCAACCCTTCCTTAGCCTCTCTAGAGCTTATATATACCTCACAGCTCGGTTTAAACTCGATCAAAATCTCTTTTTCTTCCCCAAAAATAAATTTTTCTTCTCGGCCAAGTTTTGGATATTCTAACCTGTTTAATCACTTCACCTCCTTCCTGAATTATCCAAACTATCCTCTTATGCTTCTACAAACAAATCCTTGCAAAATATAGCACGTAACTTCCAAATATAATTCGAAACTTTGTATGTTTCCATTTTTAATATTTTTCTTCCCTGTTTTATCAAAACCCGATCATTCAGCCCATTCTAATCGATACAAACAGATGTACCAACCCTGTTTACTCCATTCAAGTCCATCCCAACTTAGTTTGGCGATTGAATCTCGATAAAACACTTCAAAAATTTGCTCAACAGTTTACGCAGGCGAGACAATTGGTTTCCCGCCAAAACTAAATTTCAAACGAAGGGGATGACCTCCCCTTATCCAATCCCGGTCTGTGCTTAGCAGCTGCCTGGAAATGGGTTACCCCTTATCCAAGATGAGAGTCCGAATAGCAAATGTCCTCCCAGGTGCTTTCAACAACTTTTCGAGCTAATTTCGCCGCAAAAGCCTATTTTTCCAAAAACACCTACAAGGGATAAAATACCAAAATTAGTACAAAAATGGGTACTAACACTATACATAAAAGAGATGAAAATAGACACATAAATGCGTCTATCACAAAGCTTAATGGAGAATGCTCCAGACTGCTTTTCTTTTTCCTTGCGGGTCATTTTTCATCATGCATCAAACAGATTTGGTAAAGTTTTCGGCATTGGCCACTCTATTCCGAAAGCTTTAATAAAGAAATCCGACACCTCAAAATAGAACGAATAATGGATAACCATATGTTATGTCGTTTCAGTGTCACGCCGCTCCATACAGTAGTGAACATCACTATGAGCCATTGGGGCTCTCATCTCAGACATACAGGAAGAGTAGTAGCAAAGACAAGGCGAGTAGAATATGACTAACCATTTCAGAGTCCAAAACCCATGACTTTTCGTTCAGCTAGCACTGAAAAGGAGACTCCTAGTAGAAGTGGTAAGGATAGAGTGTAATCTATGACCAAAAATCAGACAATGACAGAGCGTTGTCGATGTTCTAGAAAACACAAAGATAGCTATCGATGGTAATTCGCCTACTTCTCAACATAGCTCATCGACAAGGCGTTATGAAATGTAACCCATAACATAAAACTTACCTTTGATGGGATATTATTCTTCCATACATGAGTCTGAAAGTTGCACGGAGCCAAATCACCAACTAGCATTTCATAACATTTCATAGCAGTATCCCACTCAAGACTTTCATTAACATCAAGCTCTCTTCTAAACTGCTAATTCCATCCATCGTAATCAATCATAGGAACAACTGATATCTTTTGTCAGAACAAGCTTTATAAATCTCTGTAAAAAGCTTATTTAAACAGCCTCTGTCGAGTCATATATCCTCTAAAAATCTTACGCATTTACCGATACAAACAAATAGCTTCGAAAAGTCTTGAACTACTGGAATTATGTTAACTATATTCTTCCAGTGACTTATTGAGGATGAGCATCTATGATTGGTTTAAATTGGCTGAGAATCTCTATTCTTCAACATGTCTTCCAGGGACTTCCAGGACTTCTTTTGGCCGAAATAGGATTTTTTTTAGTTTTGTGAAATGAGTGTTTTGGTGAGGACACTTGACAACGTATGATTGGTTTAAAAAGAATAGGAAAAAGATTAAAAAATAAAATAATAATAAAAAATTCAAGGGGTAATTTGCGTTACCTCCCTTGTAAAGATTGGTAATTTGCATTACCTCCCCTACAAAAATAATATTAGCAAAACCTCCTCTCGTCAATAATTCCGTCTATTTCAATTTGCATTCCCCTACAGAATTTTTGTAGGGGAGGTAATGCAAATTACCAATCTTTACAGGGGAGGTAACGCAAATTACCCCAAAAAATAAAAACCACGTGTAAGTTAGTGATGAGTCAGCTAACTTGGAATAGACGGAATTATTGACGAGAGGAGGTTTTTCTAATTTTATTTCTGTAGGGGAGGTAATGCAAATTATCAATCTTTACGGGGGAGGTAACGCAAATTACCCCCAAATTCATTTTTTTTCCATTATAAATCAAAACTCTAGATCAACAAAAGAAGATACAAGAGAGTTAGAAGGGAGCCGAGCAACAAGTTGTGCTCCAATCCCTTTTTGAATGACCACACCTAGTCTATGGAAAAGAAAATCTCACACATTAATATTCTCATTAATCTCTTCAGAAAATCTATAGTTTCACCACCAATTTGGAATTCATGACTTGACAATATTTAAGTGAGGACACTTGGCAACGTATGATTGGTTTAAAAATTACAAACTCAAAAGGAAAACTTAACTTACCGTGTTTGGAATTTTATGGAAGTCAAAATTCAATTTACCATACTCTTTTTTCCAAATTAATATTTAAAGGGAAAAAATCCACATATTTTCTGTGAAAATAAATCTGCACATATTTTTCACATATTTAATGTATTTTTCCCGCCATACCAAATAAAAAATACATTGTCACGGGACGGGGCGAAGCCCCGCGCACACCAAATCAAAAATGCATCGCCATGTGGCAGGGCGAAGCTCCACGCGCACCAAATTTAAAGGAAAAAATGTCCGGTGTGTAGCACGGACACAAATCTAGTTATATTTTATTGTGGAGACTCAATCCTACCATAATCTCACTTAATTTAATTTAACTTCAAAGAGCAACAACAGACAAAAAGCTGATTAAAAGACGTAAACTATATTATTTCCAAAGCAATTTATGACCCTCTCTTCTTTTGTGCCGGCATGGCCTGCATGTCTTGTACGCGGTAAATTACCTATTACATTATATAAGGATAAAGTGTCCGTTGTAAGCGAATAATGAAAAGAAAATGGATTCTGATGGACCTAATTATCACATAATTCGCGTATATTCATTCAGGTATACCTAATTATAGGTCGATAATCATGTTCAATCTGATTATGAAATGATATCCTAAATAATTAATGCAAAAGACATGCATAAGCATACTTATACTTCTTAGCTTATAAATCATATTTTTTTCATGAAATGGTGGTGACTGACTGCCTGACTGGTGATTATTTTACTAAACAATTCTTAAAATTTTAATAATCTGTTATTTAATTTCTGAAAATGCTAAAAATCCACGGGTTTTATACACCAAATATTTTACACCCCTATGTGTCAACTTTTTATTGGCTCATTTATAAAGCAGACCCCCTGTTTCCCCCTAGTGGAGTAGGGTGAGGATGAAATCTACGGTGGATATAGCTGACACATAGGGGTGTAAAAATGTGGGGGGAAATCCGGTAGATAGGTAGCAGCTTCGCTTAATTTCTATTTGGTAAAGCAATCAGGTACTTCTTGAGTTCTGTGCAGAACAGGAAAAATCTAATGATATAAGTGATACACTCACCGCCGGTTGGATCCAGCGGTGTGTACAGACCGAGAGAGAATGGGGCTGTTTAGCAGGGAATGATTTTAGTGTAGGTCCCACCTCTTTCAGTCGGTATAACCCGCATGATATAAATCATTTCTGAATGATATACAACACATGACTATGTGCCTAGGCCATCCATAAAATCTGTTTTGCAACCATTTTTTTTTTCTTCTTTTTTGATAAATTCTCGACTTATAAACGAGAGTGCTTCAGCTGGACGTGGATTAACTAATAGGAATCGTTCGGATACTAGGTTATTTTCTTCTTCAATAGCATTTTTCTCGTCTGAACACTACTTTTTCTTCCTCACTACTAGGTTATTTGTTCCTTTATATTAAATGGTGATATCATCTAGTCATCTGTGAGAATTCGCTCTTGCACCTAATGTTGTTTGGTGTTGATAATTAATCGCAAATGAATCCCAGACAAGACAAATGTGGTGAAGTTATAGTATGACTCTATTCGAATTGAGTAATGAGAAACCTATGTAAAACAAGGACAGTTCGAGAAACATATCACACGTGATCCAGAGTTTTCATATAAAACTTCGTGAATGTGCATTGCTATATTGCTCAGGGTTTTGTTATTTTGTGCACCTGTGCACAAGATAACACCCGATCATTGCATTGGGAAAGTGAAGAAAAAAATAAATAAATAGGAGAGATGGTTTCCACTTGCATTGGAGAGTGTAAATTAATATAGATCTACCAAACATGATTTATTGAGAATGAAGTTTTTCACTCTCCAATGCAAGTGGAAACCATCTCTCCTATTTTTTTTTAATAGTTTTTGCACTTTCCCAATGCAATGATTGGTTGTTATCTTGTGCACAAGATAACAACCAAGATAACAAGATAACAAAACCTTATTGCTCATCACGACGTAAACCTTTCTACCAACTTCAACTCTACTTACCAATCTCTCTCTTATTTGTTTTCTTAATTTCCAAATTCCATTTAACTTGAATAGAGTTTCCCAGACCTCACTCTTTACTCCATTTGAAACATTATGTAGCTCCATCCACATTTTTTCTTTTTGTTCACCCAAATTTAAAAAAAAAAAAAAAACACTTCTGTAAAAGGTATTAAAAAGAAAAATCCGAAATTTCATAAACATTCTCAAACACCGGTCTGCTTTTTGGTTCACATACTACATTATATTGAGTCTATTCTAAATCAAAAAGCTTGAGTTCACATTTCCGTACCTCAAGAATATGCTTGTTCAATTTCGCGCTTCCGAAAAATACTAATCAAGCGGTATTTCTAAAAGGGAACGAAAATAAACGGACATCTAAATAATGCTCATTGAAAATATTTTGTATTCCCCCATTTGTTTTTTGTTTTCTGTATCATCATCACATTGAAATTATATTTTTAATGAAATGTTTAAGATTTTAGATCAGAAATTATTCGATGTCCACTTTAGCCTACATAATTTAAGATATTTCAACACATCAAAGTTCAAAATGGATGGAGACACCACGTCGTTATGGAGCACTTCATGAGTCTTTCCCGGTTTATCGGAAGACTTTAAATCCCATTGGCCTCCAAACGTGTCACTTGTGCCAAATCAAGTAGCTTGTGGTTTCCAAGCGTATCACTCACCAAACCAGGATGTTGTAACTGTTTTTTTTTTTTTGTAAGTAAACTTTTATTAACAGAAAGTCAGAAACTAAAGATTACATAAGGTGAAAAGATGGTTGATAATACAAGGAGGAGGCTGATTTAACTAGATTCTAACTAGAGATGTTTTTCTCGCTAACTTAGCTAAAATATCACCCACTGCATTCGAACTACGTTTAATATATCTACAGAAGGGTTGAGAGAAAAGTTTCAGGCCGCATTTACAATCATTTATATAATATAAGATAACAATTTCCAATCAATAAAAGAGTCATTGTCATTGAAAGCTTCAACTAGGAAAATGTTATCTGTCACTAACAAAAAATTACATCTGGTACTCTCCTTAGCCTATTCTATAGCCTTTAACAGAGCTAATGTTGCTTCAGCTTCTAAAACTAATCCTGCAGTTATTGTCCAGCACCTTGCAGCTGGAAATCCATCGTTCCTACAAGACAAGAATGTTTCCCCGGAGAAACATCAAAAACATTATTACTCCCTCTTTATAATTATTTAATATAGCTGTAGTTAAGTGATTTTTTTTTACAATGATCAGTGGATGTAAAGACATTCGGTTTTAAGCTAGCACAAAGATGTTTTGTCTGAGCTACATTGTTAATCTTATGTATAACAGACACCGGACATTGTTTCACATTTTCGATACTAGATTTACAAGGAGCCTTCCATATTTGCCATAAGGCTGCTCTATAGAGAGACTGAAGGTTAGCTGCATTAGGGTTAGATTTAGCAGCACACCAATTTAGCATCCAGTGTCTTAAAGGCTGAAAAGATGGCACTTCCAATAGATATTGTGAACAAGAACCAACTCAAATTGATTGTGCAAATGAGCAGTGAAAAAACATGTGATCAAAAATTTCATAATACATACCACACATCGAACAATCAGCATCTGCGACAACTCCAAAATTAATCAAATAATCTTTGAATGACACATCGAACAATTAGCATTTGCGACAACTCCAAAGTTAATCAAATAATCTTTCAATGGCAAAATATTATGAAGACATTTCCAAATAAACAATCTAAATTTAGGTAAGGTATTCATATGCCATAGTCTAAGCCATTGCTTCTGCTATTGAGCAGAACAATTACATTGGTTTCCTAAAAGAGCTTTATAGGTAGATTTGGTTTCTTAGGTTTATCCAAAATAATGAAATATTCTTAGTTAGTAACCACTTTAAGGGATCATCAACTAAATTGGAATAACCTTAGAGGGTTTCTATACACTCTAAGTACTAGATTTTATTAAAAGTGTTGATGTATTAAAAACAAGACTTGGTGCCAAAGTAAATTCTTGGAACTTCAATGACGAATCAGATAATTTCTCATCAATCCAATGCAGTGCACCACGAAAAGGACAGGGACGTCAATTTTTCCAAGATAGTTTCTTTCATCCTTATTAACAGTTGAACGCGTCTTCCTTCCGGCTTTACATTTATTTCCAACAGCTGTACGTAGATTACTAAACTGTACAGGTATACCGTTGTTTTCATCATCACGACTGTCATATGAAAAATAGTAATGATCAGTATACTCATCAGATGAGACGTCTGGAACTGGAACATACCTGTTGAAAAATAAAGATCAAAACACGTCATTAGATGGTTACTAAACCCTCTCCCCCTTTTTATTATAAAATTTGAAAAAAAAGTTTAAAATAGGGCAGACTGGGCATACAATAAAATTCAATAATCATATCACTCATGTGGACTTGTTAATTTATAAGAGATATGAAAGAAAAAGATCTTTTTAAGAGAAAATCTTTTTATCATGTTAGCATGTAGCTTGTGTTTATTGAATAAACTATATGATATATTTTCATACGTGTTTTCTGAACACATGTAATTGAGTCAGTATCAGTACAGACATTAAAAGTTGTAATTTTATTCTTCCGTTTCAGGTTTTTGTCCCACGCGGTTTTCTTAATAAGGTTTTAACGAGGCAACATGTGGGTAACGTTGATCATTATTCAAAATTTTGATGTTATGCTCTTTTTCCTTTGACTAGATTTTTTCTCATTAAGTTTTACTGACAAGGTTTTAGTGCAATTTATTTAGCATGATGGTCACCCAAGAGGGAGTTTATATATTCGGTTGTTTGGTGCATCCCACTATAGACCAGGTCAATATGTTAGACTAAATCAAGATAATCAACTTCTAGAAATATGGATGTCCTTCTGCTCCACGTAAGATATTATCACCAATACAATATCTATTCACTTACTATAACACATCGATAAGTTTTGTTGTTATTAACTCGTCAACTACTTTTGCAAATCATCCTGCAATGCTAGCAACCATATGCCACAAGTCCGCAATATGTTGAAAAATAAGACAGACTCGACAAGAGTATAACTCGAAAACAATCTGCTTGTGTAACAAAAAGGAAAACTTCACCAACTAGCATATTTCTTCACAAAAGCATGTCAATCAATTGCAATCGAGAAGTTCGCTCATCGAAATAGAGAAATCACAACTCAAAAAATTACAAACCAAAAGATTTGGTTGAAGTATTTATCAGAGCAGCACCAACACCAATGATACATTTATTACATTGTTATCGTGTTGCACTCTTTTTTCTTCGTCAAGGTTTTATCCCACATGGTTTCTTTGTCAAGATTTTAACGAGGCAATATACACGTGTCCAATTGTACTTTTAATTTCCTTTTCGATCAGGTTTTGTCGGTTTGGGTTTACTTGACAAGGTTTTAACGAGGCAATTAGCTTATATACAATAGTCATCCAGGAAAACTGTTATGAACTAATGAATATCATTTAGATGACCATTTTAATTATACCTTATTACTTGAGGATTATGCTTGTAAACTCTAGAAGTAGAACCTTAAGTCTTTATAATGGAATATACATTAATTATGAAGTCTTTCTTCTCGTTCTTTCTATTTTGTGTCTTATTCTTTATTCACATCAGTGACAACTATTTATTGGTAAACATTAAGACATACTCTTAAACAATTGTTATGTTTGTCGCTTTATACGATATTATTGGTCATCTGGATCCTCTAAAAGTGATCATTAAAGCTAAGGGTCCAAAGAATCTGTCATGGAATCTTAATCCCCGCCTCAAAACAATCAATTTTTTGGTTCACCATCTTCAACATCCTCAAAAAAAATGGCAGCGTGTACAGAAGTTACTATCACCACAAGTCCTTCAAGAAACCATATTAGTGGTATCACAAATTTTTTACTTGTAAAAGCTGCAACACCCACACTAACAACACCAACAATTAAACTAAAAGCTTAAATGACAACACATATATTCTCCGGTCGGAAATTTATAGTTATTTATTTTTCAAACACCCACCCTCCACACCCACGTAAATAAAGTTGTTTTCGATCATGACTCAATATTTTATTTTATATCATAAATAATGCAACTTAAATTTTCGTTAAATTCCAAACAAGACTCTATTATCGCCTCAACATCATCCTCAATTCTAAACACACTATCATCATCCTCAAAACCATCAGAACCTTAACTTATTAATAGAAAATAATATTTATCCAACCAATTTTTATTTATTACTATTATAATAAATCAATTGGTGTTGTATAAAATTGAATAAAGCAAAAAAGAATCTACATGAAACTAGTTGGAAGACTGGCCACTAGTTGGGCCGCGACGCATTTTTATATAACTATCCCCCTAATCTGTGAAAGAGAAAATTGCATTTCTTAGCATGGACGTCGAACCTAGATAATTGGTTATTGAGCCCTTTTCAGGAAATCCACATTGTGATTGCAAAGTTCACCAAACGTTGTGAACGCCAATGTGCCAAAAATGAACCCTTGAGTTGAGCAATTATCATGGTACTTCTTGTGTTTTTATTCTAGAATTTTCGCAATTCGAATAATGTACTTGAAATATTTATTACTAACATTATGTTGATTTATTCAACCCTCAGCTCCAATTAACCAATTTTTTAGTAAAGCCAAATTTTATTACATATATTTGAAGGTATATATTTTTGCAAACTGTTAAAACAATGGTTTTGATCCACGCCAATGGTCAATAAAGATCCTTTAGACTATTTCTCAATTTCACAAGAATTATATACCAAATAACATTTTATATATTTTTTTATAAGAAAAAGTAATGCAAACACCTTACTGGAAGATTACATCCCAACATCACATTTACAAAGATAAGTCTCATCAAGAACGACTAGTTCATGTGAGTAACAGAATTTCACATAGATAATCGAGAAACTTAAGCAAACTTGAAAGTTAAACACACTAATAACGCTAGACTTACAATATTAAAAAAAAAAAAACACTAATGTCGATACAACCAATTGAATCTTTTTATTGTGGGTTTTAGATGACATTGTTTGGAAAAAGCTAGTTTCTTTCAAACCAATTAAAAATTCCGCACGAGATAGGAGAGGTAGGATAAAAAAATTGATTTATCCATATCTCATTTTTTTTTTGGGTATGAAAAGTAACGTTTACTCCGCACCTATCAAGCATTTCCTGGGCATGGAGTTAGAAGACATTGATTTAAAAGAACTGACTTCTTCCAAACTTATGAACACACCTGCAACACACAGGAGAGGCAGGACCATATAATTATCCATTTTGAAAAGAATACAAAATAAGAATACTCATTAGTGATATAGTCTTGCTGCTTTTCTCTTTGAATCAGATGTTATCTCTGTTGATTTTGGAGTTGTATTTGTAATTATCGTTGTTGCCCCTGTGATTGTTGTTGCTGCTGTAATGATCATTGTTGTAGTTGTTGCCTCTACCACATTCAAGACTAGTGATGATGTTGTTGCTGCTATTAATTTTGTGGTTGCAGAAGAAAGAGACAAACAAGAGAAAACTAAATCCGAAAGAAATGGTTTGCAGATGAAGTGTGTATGAATCGTAGAAACAAAAGAGATTTTCCACGTAAACAAAGAAGATCTAACATCCGCATGAATCAATACCTCAAAACAAAACTAATTGGAACTTAAACCTAAAAAAAAAAAAAAAATCCTAATAAAATACCAAAGGTGAGAAATCAACAAAGAGGAAAGGGGAATTATATATTAGAGAAGGTTTCCTCAGATCCGCTCCCATTGGGAGCCGCTCTGAGCAAACGGCATTAGGATTTTTTAACAATATGACAAAAGGATTTCTAAATTCGATTTCAGTACAAACACGCAATTTTGTTTTAAAACTTTTGTCAACAACAGACGTAAAACAATCTAAGACAAACTTAGACAAACCTTTTAAATTTTGATGGAATAATTGATACCTTAAAAAGAAAAGAAAAAAAGGAATCTACGATGGATGAACCAAACATCCAATCAAACCAATCACACCAAATTACAAATCTCAAACAAAATCATATCCTGATAATCTCCTCTCGGTTAAACGAGACTTGAAAAATAAAAGAATCATCAAAAGTGATGTAAGACGAACTCCATGACCTCAAGGAATGTTTCATGTTACAAATGATTTTGTTGCTTGGTTTTCTTCTTCCTCCATGCACTCGAAATTCATTCTTTCCAAAATTTCCAAATCACAACTTAAAGATAACAATAGCCACAACTTCGTACTTTTTCCACGCAATTTGTCGAAGCACCAAGCATTCAGCTGAGATGAAACATCCATATTTGTAGTCCAATTAACACCAAATGAACTTAATAAACAATGCGCTAAATATATAATTGATGTCATCATCTTCATTGCCACACAGTAAACACATAGTCGATCGAGATCCAAACTCCTCTAAGTTAAAGTATTAGACGAAAAGGTAAAAACCTATGTAAAGTTTCCCCGACCAGAAAAGACATCTTTACACATTTGGTTTAGGAATAAAAGCCTTATATAGGCTTAGTTTGGTATTGCTGCGGTTTTTGTAAAAGCATTTTTCTGCTGTGTGTTGCTGTGCTGTGAGAAAAAAAGCAGTTAGACGTTTGATAAAAATATTAATTAAAGTTAAAGTTGATTAAAAAACAATCAAAGTGTGTTTGGTAAAATATTAGATTCAACCATTGTTGTTGTAGCAATGACAAAAACAAACATATCTCTAAAAATAATTTTATTCAATTTTTTTGGGTTTAAAAATAAATATTTTTTTACTATAAAATATAAATTTACCAGTTTTTACTATTATTGTTTTTTATTATTGTTTTTTACTATTATTGTTTTTTTACTATTATAAATTTACCAGTTGTTACTATTATTGTTTTTTATTATTGTGATTGTTAAACAACATTATTTTATTTAACCGCTTTTTAATATATCTATAATTTTCAAACAAAAACAAACTAAAATTAAGTAATTATTTAATATTTGTTTTAATTTTTATTCTTGACAAATTAAATGAAATGGTATGTAATTTTTTTTTGATTTTTTTCTTTCTTTTAATTTTTGATATTACACACCAGAATTTTTAGTTGGCAACCGAGCGACAAGCTGAGCGCCAACTCCTTTTTGAATAGCAACACCCAATCTATGAAAACAAAACTACCTACACCACTATCAACATCATTACTAACTAAGCAATTCGTCAAACGCTTGAAAAAATATATAGTATCTTCACTAAGTTCCCCTAAGGTAGTGAAGGCCAAAACACCCAAACCATACCCATGCGAAACACATTCATCCAAGTATTTAGTACGCTTTCGCGAAATGGCTCTAGAAATGGCCTGACCTGGGACGAAAGCACGAACACCATCACCAGTAAAGGGTGAGACACCTGTGACATCCATGCACACGTCTTGGCCATTCTCCCAGTTGAGAACTAGGATGTCCGCTGGACGTAAATCCTTGTCATCATCCGACAAAAAACCCAAAGCAACTTCTTTGCGCGCAGGAACACCAACTCTGTAATAGATATCCGCAATTACATCACGAACTAAGTCATGGCAAAACATAAGTCCAACATCCATAGCACAATGAAGCGCATGATCGCCAAAAATATCCATAGGTCTATTACAACAAGAGCATAGCCCATCTTCAACAAACATAGGGATGCCAAGACGATAACAAACTACTGCTCTGAACTGTCTGGGACCAAGGTATTGATCTAACCCACTGATAGGAACCGCTAGAAGGTAATCCTGTGCATGTTTAATCTGGTTACATTGCCACAGAATAGAGTCTCTTGCAGATAATGTAAATTGGGTAGGGATTTGCTTATTAACTGAATCAAAATAAGTGACTGCCAAGGAGTGCATAGAAGGGGGGGGGGGAGTGTTATCGACGCAATAAGTGGAAGGCAAACAACATGCTTGAATGAAATTCTGAAGAGCCAACTGGTAAGCAACACCATTATCCGTAGAGAATAGGCTGCCAAGAATCACCTGTCGTACCGAAGTAGTCTGACTCTGAGAGGCAGGATAACAGTAAGTGCGAGTGTCAACCATAGTATAAATGCCAAGGCCACCATCTTTGATAGGCAGGGTAGCCAGCCTCTGTTGTAAAGGCCCAAATCTAGCTCCGTCTCCCGTGATTAAAAGTCTCAAATACTTGAGTAAATGGTCATCAAAGAGGCCAGAGGCCTGTTGCAGAGCTGCAGGGTTGGTGGTACGCATAACAAAATATAATCTGGATACACCAACGCAGTTGCGGAGTAACAACAACTCACTTTGAGGGTCTTTGAGTTTTTTGATGGCGGACATTAGCTGAATAGTCTTGTTCACCCTACTCAACACCATGTCACCCATAAAATTCAAATCCAAACTCACCGGACCTCCCAAAAGTTTAACCCCCTTGCTAGGCTTACCAATATCCTTGGGGAAAACACCTTCAGCAATACTACGTGGATCAAGAGAAGGCCAAAAGACCTCAGTTTTCTTGATATTTAGATGTAAACCCCTACCCGGACCTTCAGATTTAATAATACTCAAAGCTTTGGCAACCTCCACCGTGTCACCGATAATAGTGCCAATATCCTTTGAAAATAAAAAAATATATTTAAAGAATAAAATATAAGAATTAAAAAATTGATTATTTAAGGGTAACTTTTGTCATTTATAAAATAAAATAAGGACAAAAAAGATAAATCAAGCATTAAATTTAGGTGAGACCAAAGCTTATGCTTTTGTAGCTTTTAAAGCTCATCCTCTCCAGCTTTTAAAAGTTGAGGAATTTGTGAAGTGTTTTTTATCAAAAAAACTTTATTCTTTTATTTATCAAACACAAATTTCAAAAATTATAACATATATAGGTTTTGAAAGTGATTTTGGGAAAAGAAAAAACATTACCAAACCCATCCATAGTTAAGTTATTTTGTTTTTTATTAGCATTTTTTTTGAAACATAAATAAATCTAATTTTAGGAATAAAAACCTTATATAAATCAAACCAATTTTCTTTTTGAAGCGTAAGAAAACATGAATGTTATCTCCGTTTCTGGAAAAAGAATACTATCACTTTTTCATTTTAGCCTAACAACATTGTAAATCAAGCCAATTTTCTTTTTGAAGCATAAGAAAATATAGATACTATTTCGGTATGTAGAAACTAAACATTATCATACCCGATAGTTCTCTTTTCCACAAACGAAGAGAGTATTAGATTAAACAGGATTACAAGCGATAATTTACACCCATAAGGTTACTAGCATGATGTGAATTTTCACTTTTCTTGCAAACATGATTGTAAAACTGTTAAAAAAAATGACAGCACTCACCACTTTAACTTCCTAAATGATTTACCATGAGTGAAAGAAGTTGTCAAACAAAGGACAGTACAAATACAAAACTGAGTCAAAGCAGCTTTCATTGTCCAATAATAATTTACGGCCGTCCTCCCGCCTTGAATTTAAATGAACCGGCAGAAATATAAATAGAAAGGTCTATTTAGTAATTCCATAAATAAATTATCACAAATTCTTAATTATCATCTTCTCCTTTCTAAATTGTCTCATGCTAAGTTATGGGGAGGCTTGTTTTTCTTTTCCTGTTTTATAATACTCTCTCTGTCTTCCACGACGTGTGAGTTTAGCACTTAGCTCTTCTTCTTCTCTACGCCCCCCCCAAAAAATAGAGCTTCTATGCAGACAATTTCTTTGTAATCTGCTACCCATTTTCTCTGGTAATCATTATTTTTCTTCTTCTCCCTTCTATTATTTTTTTTTCCTCTCTCTGGAGCTGAATTTTCAAAATCCTGGTTTTTCTAGTGTGTTTGGGTCTAAGATAAGAGCTTGATTGGGGGGGTTTGTAATGTGTAGTTTGAAGATCTTCAGCTGTTTACTTTTTAGGGTTTGTTGATGGTTAATCACATTTTTTAGCTGCTTTGTTAGGAGTCTAAGCTACTGTCATCAAACTACTTAGTACTCTGAATATCTGAAGAGTTCTTGGGGTTTCTAGATCTATGGATGTTTTGGGACTTGGGGTGCTTTGGTGCATTCCCAGTACAGACGCGAATTTAAGGGATTTTTAGGGTATTCTTACAAGCTATAAGCTATCTGCATAAAGATTTCACATTTATTTATTTTTTATTGAAAATTTATACTTTTTCTTTTTTCCCTTAGATTTTCCTGCTTTTGAAGATTATTTGTTTCTTTATGAGTTTGATTAGGTTAATTGATCAATTGAGCTGAATTTGATGTAAAATTTGGTTCCTTGGACCATAACTATCTTGTTTGTCAACTAATTTTTATCTTTCTCTCTCTTTTTTTTGTTGTTGGCTGGGATGATCAGTTTTCCATGTTAATCATTTGACAATTGTTCAATAATGATGGATTTTATCGGTTGCAGTTAAAGGAGCAATAAGAAGTGAAATTGGTGCTACGCAGAAGCTATTGGCGAGGTCTTGTTAAGTGTTTGATCCAATGACGGTTGATGCACCGCCTGACTACTCGCATAGTTCAAGAACTAGTAGATCTGGTTTTAGCTCCAGCAATGGGAATGCGACCCCCTCACATAGCTATTCCGCCATGTCGAATGAGGATGATTATGATAGCGATGGTTCAAATTTTGCACCTCCGTAAGTTTGTATAGTCAGTCCCAGTAGTTATAAACTATCAAATTGATACTTAATGCATCATTAACGATTCCGAGTTTGTCAATTTCTTGTGTATGGCATTATGACTATATAGTTTGCAGAATAATGAAAAATTGGTGACTGGTTGTCAAATTGGTCAGCTAGAAAATCTTGTATATAAATTTTACAAATTCATTTTGAACTTAAGTATTAGAAAGCAATCCAGTTTCTTTCTTTCTAACTTGACTTAGTGCAGTCTCAATGTACGGCTCCAAGTTTGTGCTTTCATGTAATTCAGACTTGGTGCCTTCTGCCAGTCGGATCTACTTTATCAGTTTTTATATTTTGGCCGTTTTCTCTCTCTTTACTTATTAGTTTTTTGTAGTTTAGTTAAATGCAAGCTTATACACTATCATTTGTTTCTACAGCACTCCAATGACACTTTCAATGGCAATGCCGGCCGAACTGGCTAGTGCGATACCTTTGATTGATAGGTTCCAGGTAAGAAAATATGTTATTGTTTCTCTGATTAACTTTCTGTAGTCACTGATGATATTTAAAACCCTCAAAGTAATCATTTCATCACCTAGTTTTCTTACTTGGATCCACTAACAGGATAGTGAGACATTCTCTGTCTGTTTGATCTTTTTGATACAGAAACAAGTGGTTCAATTGTTCGACCAATTCATTTTAACATTCATTTATGTGCTTAAATTCAGGTAGAGGGGTTTCTGAGGTCGATGCATAAGCAAATTCAATCAGCTGGGAAGCGTGGATTTTTCTCTAAAAGATCCGTGGGTCCTCAAGTTCGGGAAAAGTTCACCTTTGAGGACATGCTTTGTTTTCAAAAGGTAATAACTTTGGCATGATGAGGAACACTTATACTGCTTTTGAAATGTCCTTGCTAGAAATCAATTTCGACTTCAAACTAACAATGTATATATCCTTCTGAACAGGATCCTATTCCTACCTCATTGCTCAGGATAAACAGTGATCTGGTAAGCCGGGCCATAAAATTGTTCCAAGTGATTTTGAAGTATACAGGAGTAGATGCATCTGATAAAGTAACCCCTATGAGCTTAGAAGAAAGGATTGAGCTTGTTGAGAAACTGTTTAAGCACACTCTAAAGCGTTCAGAACTTCGAGATGAACTCTATGTACAGATTTCTAAGCAAACACGCAATACACCTGAGAAGTACGTTCATTCTTTTAAATATAAGTATCTTTATTTTCATTTCTATCATATCTGAATCTTAGTTCTTTCAAGCAATATTATCATTTCTTTAGTGTTCGATTAACATTTTTTTTTTTCTTTTTTTGAATTTTGAATATACAGGCAATTCTTGATTAAAGCATGGGAGCTAATGTATTTATGTGCGTCCTCCATGCCTCCAAGCAAGGAGATTGCTGGATATTTGTCGGAGCATGTTCACCATGTGGCTCATGGGGTGAATATTGATAGCGAAGTTCAAGGCTTTGCACTGAACACATTAAATGCACTGAAGCGTTCTGTGAAGGCTGGATCTAGGCAAACAATGCCTGGTCGTGAGGAGATTGAAGCACTTTTGAGTGGTAGAAAGCTAACTACGATAGTGTTCTTCTTGGACGAAACTTTTGAAGAAATCACATACGACATGTCAACAACTGTTGCCGATGCAGTTGAGGTAGTCTACATATCATCTTGCCAAGACCTTGGGCAAAATATTATTGGCTATATCATTCTTAAATAGCCATAAAAGACTTTGAGAACACACAATTCAATGATATATTTGTGTGTTAGATATCAGCACCTTACTTAACCTTAATCATGGTTATAAACTATACCTTATGCTGAAAACAGAACTACTCTTAGTATTATCATACTGTACAATTAAGCTGAACAACGTCATAACAACATGAACACATCATTATACATTGTATAGATTGTTACTAACAATACTCTGCTGATAGAATTAGCAAGAAGAAATAAGAACTAGGTTTTTGACCCAGATTTCTATGTCTATATCCTCGTGCTTCAGTGATGGAGGAATCAGAATTTTTTCTCATGCGCAAGAGGCTAGAAGAGAGTCCTTTTCGTTGCTTGCAAGATCTTCCTGTGAACTATCAATCATGATATAGAGAGAGACACCTCAATAGCTATATAGGACAGTTCATTACTACTTAAACTAAATGTAGTATATATTAACCTTAAGTACACAACTACACCCTAAACCAGACCTTAATTCAGATTGTTACTAATCCGGCTTAACTTGATTAGATTTGTTGCTAAACTATTAAAAAGCTAACCTGGTGTACTTTAGTATTTGTTAGTTTTACACTTATATATAATGGATGTTTTAGTAACTCCTCCTTTCATAGATTTTCAGTTAAGAATAGAGTGATGGATCTGCAGCTTTTCCTTATCGTTGAAATATGATCGCACTGTAATATTGCTGCTTCTTCGCATCGCAGGAACTTGCGGGGATTATAAAACTCACCACATATTCCAGTTTCAGCCTTTTTGAGTGCCGTAAAGTTGTTAGTGGCTCTAAATCAACTGATCCCGGAAATGGTAAACTCATCATCTTGATTAGACCTCCAGATTAAACAACTGATATATTTCCTGCTAACAGTGTTTGTTACGCCCCACAGAGGAATACATTGGGTTAGATGACAACAAATACATCGGGGATCTTTTAGCTGAATTCAAGGCCGCCAAAGACCGAAGTAAAGGAGATATCTTGCATTGCAAGTTGACATTTAAGAAGAAGTTGTTTCGGGAGTCAGACGAATCTATTGAAGAGCAAATGTTTGTGCAGTTATCGTATGTTCAGGTATGTGCGCTCACCTTTAAGGTTACTTTGAGCTAGTTTTTAAAAATAATCTGAGTGAGACCCCTTCTGGAATGTTAATCAGTTTTCTAAGCAAATGTGAGTGAGTGAGTGACTCAGCCTGGTCCGAGACTCGATGAAAGATCATGTAAATAGACCAAACAAATATGGTTTGCTCTTTGTTCTATTCAAAACACCATAAAATTGTGCTTCTGGAAGAGTACATAAAGTTTGTATCAAGGTTGAACATTTCATATGGGACAGATATGGTTTATCAGAAGTTATGGCTCGAAGGAATTGGTTTCTGTACCATTTAATTAATTTCAGATAAAATATCACATGATTTGTTATCGTTAGAGGTCATCTTGGTTGCCTTGGGTGTAATGTGATTTTTAAATTCTACAGCATCAACTTTGTTATTAACGAACAATTTTATGGCAGTTGCAACATGATTATATGCTGGGTAATTATCCTGTTGGGAGGGATGATGCTGCACATCTTTCAGCTTTGCAAATTTTGGTTGAGATAGGTTTCCTCAGCAGTCCTGAATCATGCACGTAAGTACTTTGTCTTCTCACATCTTTGAACTTGTTTCACTTGTTATCCCAATCTGGGGCTGGTTTTCAACATAACCGTATGAGGTTTAATTTCTGAATATGGAAAACTTTTCAGTGACTGGACATCACTTCTTGAAAGGTTCTTACCTAGACAAATTGCAATTACTCGAGCAAAGCGGGATTGGGAGCAAGATATCCTTTCTCGTTATCGTCTGATGGTGAGAATTATTTAGGGGTTTTCTGGTTATCTTTGATGCTTGATAATATCTTTCTCGTAACACCTTTTGCTGTT
The DNA here is from genome assembly GCA_023531105.1 of Papaver atlanticum. Lineage (NCBI taxonomy): Eukaryota > Viridiplantae > Streptophyta > Magnoliopsida > Ranunculales > Papaveraceae > Papaver > Papaver atlanticum. The sequence continues at coordinate 6,013,098 of JAJJMB010007130.1, forward strand.
CATTTAGGAACATTTGTCAAAAGATGATGCAAGACAACAATTTCTTCGAATTCTAAGAATTCTTCCATATGGAAACTCGGTATTCTTTAGTGTTCGGAAGATTGATGATCCCATTGGATTACTTCCAGGTCGTATCACTTTAGGCATCAATAAGCGTGGGGTAAGTTTTAAGTTGATGCACTGTTGCAGTTACCTTCCTGAAGATGTACTATCATCATGATATGAAGCTTGTTAAGATAATTTTTTCTTACAATCTAGGTTCATTTCTTCCGTCCGGTTCCAAAAGAATATTTGCATTCTGCTGAATTAAGAGACATAATGCAGTTCGGTAGCAGCAATACTGCAGTTTTCTTTAAGATGAGAGTTGCAGGGGTCCTACATATATTCCAGTTTGAAACTAAGCAGGTTCGCAATAGTTCCACTTTATTTTTTCAAACATCTTTCCCTAAATTTTGTATGTCTTTTGGATTCTAATTAAACTGGGAGTCTGGGACTCTTCAGGGAGAAGAGATTTGTGTTGCCCTTCAAACACATATAAATGATGTAATGCTGCGTCGATACTCAAAGGCACGCTCTGCTGCCAACGGGCCTGTCAACGGAGATATCACCCAAAAGCCAAAATCTCCTAGCATGAGTGTTTATGAGAAGCGTGCTCAGGAGTTGTCTAAAGCCGTTGAAGAATCTCAAAGAAATGCTGATCAAGTAGGTATTCTGAATTGTGTGAAGATGCTAACCAATGTTTAGAAAAGCAAAAGCGTAAAGTGCGCAGCTTTAAAGCATTGATACAAATTTTTTTTTTTTGATATCTATTTGAAAGCTAATAAGTGCACTGAAAAAGAGGAAGAAGAAGTTGTAAAGAGAACAAGAAACGTCTCGAGTCTCTTGACTGCTGGCTTATTATAAGTTAAACAAGTTCCTACTCTTGACAACGGCTTCTTATAAGTTATACAAGTTTTCTACTTCCTTGAAAGCTGGCTTCTTACAAGTTGTAAAAGTTTGAGACAAGTTAGGGTCGGGCTTTAAACCCTTTTTCATTAAGTGCCTGACCTACTTCTAAAGCATACTTTTCAGTGCGTTCTCTTAGGGAAGCTCAGAAAAGCGCTTTGAAACGCTTTTTTAAACCACGATACTAACTTTCAGATCTCTATTTTTCTCAAAGATAACATCGATTTTCTCCCTTGTGAATTTCTTTGATTAATAAATTGGCCTAATTGGACTTGCTTTAAAAAAAAAAAACTCCCTCACTGAACAAAAAATTAATTGGGCAGGAAAGGTTCTTTGAGCCGTCTAAATGTGCATCTCCGGTAGCTTTTGATATGGATTTATCATATACTGTATAATAAGTTATTTATGTTGTGTAGTTATCTGAAGAGTTGCATGAAAAGCAAAAACAAGAAGTTGAAATGCAAGAGGAACTCGAAAGGCTGAAAGACTCATTGAGATCTGAAATGCAAAATGTTGAAGATGTTAAGTGTGATCGTGATAAACTAAGATCACTATGTGAAGAAAAAGATTCAGCTCTACAGGTATAGATTTGTTCTGTTGCAGGTTTAGTTTTTCTTTTTCTTTTTGAATTCTACAGCCAAGTTAAGTAAGTTACCAAACTTATCAATACATATAATTTTGTGCTGATAGGCAGCTCTCATGGATAAGAGAAGCATTGAGGCGAGACTGGCGAATCTGAGTCAAGGGCGATCTACGGTAGAGAATAATGCTAGGAAGGATTTACAAGTACACAATACTCAGGTAACCCTGTGAAATCATTTTTATACTTACCAACTTAAAGATCCCCTGTCGTTTTAGTTGTTGAAAATTGTAAGTGTTTCTGAGTGTGGTACATTTTATGGTCCTATACTGCTAAAATTGCAATGCTCACATTTTAAATTTTCGTTTACCCTTAAAAGCAGGCTGTTAATAAATTACAAGAGGAGTTGAAATCCGTTACCGGGGAGCTTCATGCAGCTGAAGAAACTGCAAAAAGATTGGCCAATGAAAAACAATTATTGGAGCAAAGAATAACAAGGCTTGACAAGAAGAAATCTGACGAGGTATTGAATGACCTTTGCACTCTTGTGTTCTTAAAAATTTGATTTTATGTCATTATTAATATTCTTGTTCCAATTGCTAAAGAATTGTGAATTTCATATTTATTTGAATCTAAAATGCAGATGGAAATTCTAGAGAGAAACTTTGAACAAGAACGGCGCACCCTCAGACAACGGGTGGCTGAACTTGAAAGGAAACTGGAACAAGTGACACAAGAAGTTGCTGTTGCAGAGTCTACTCTAGCAGTTAGAAATTCAGAGTTAGATACTTTGCAAACTAGTTTAAGAGAGCTAGAGGAACTAAGGGAAATGAAGGAGGTGATTATCATCTATTAGCTTGCATGTTTTTGAGTTATTATTATGGGAGTCTGAAGACAACCCGTTTTTAATATATACATTTATTAAATTAAACATTTGAACTCCTTTTGTGCTCAACATTGTTTGTATAATGTTCTCATATATTTTCTACTTGATTATAGGACATTGACAGGAAAAATGCACAAACTGCTGCTATTTTGAAGAGACAAGGGGCTCAACTGCTAGAATTTGAAACACTATACAAGGAAGAACTAGTCTTACGGAAGCGATATTTCAATACAATCGAAGGTAGGGTCGTTCTGAACTTTTGATTACTTCTTGCTATTTTTACTTATTTGTTCACACTATTAGTGTTAAGGTGATTGGTTAATGTCACTAAATATTGTCCTGCGAATCTTCTATTTTTAGATATGAAAGGCAAGGTTAGAGTATTTTGCCGGTTGCGCCCTCTTAGTGCCAAAGAAGTTTCTGAAGGGGAAAAGAATGTTGTTGTAAGTTATGACGAGTACACAATCGAGCATCCTTGGAAAGACGATAAATTAAAGCAACATCTGTATGATCGTGTTTTTGATGGTCGTGCTTCTCAGGAGGATGTTTTTGAGGATACAAAAGTAATGTTCTTTAATTATTTATCTATTTTGTAGAGGTAAGAAAATGAATTATCTATAATGTCCTTGACTTTGTGCACTACTCTAATGCAGTATCTGGTGCAATCAGCTGTGGATGGATTTAATGTTTGCATATTTGCATATGGTCAAACTGGTTCAGGAAAGACTTTCACTATATATGGGTCGGAGGACAACCCTGGGCTCACCCCAAGAGCAACTGCAGAAGTTTTCAAAATCTTGAAGCGTGACAGTAAGAAATATTCTTTCTCGTTGAAAGTAAGTTTTGCTACCTTGTCTATTTCCTAAGAACAAAATAGAGAAATAATTTGAATTGTCGATGCAAACATAGCTTTCTTGAATGACATTAGCAATGATATTCTGCAGGCATACATGGTTGAGTTGTATCAGGATACATTAGTAGATCTTTTATTGCCAAAGAATGCTAAGCGCTTGAAGCTAGAAATTAAAAAAGATTCAAAGGTTATACTCTTATCCATTTCAACTAAATGGTTGAAACTGTTGTTCAATATGAATCTGAAAATGTCACATATTTTTTTATTGATGAAGAAATCTTCTTTTGGTACCGTGGTTCTGTTACTCATTAAGCCATTATATAATTCTACGTTTTGATCATTGGTTAGCTAAACTAGTTGTTTCTCTTACTCAACATTTGTTTCATCCTTAGTTATCCTAAGTTCAATCTTTCAATATACTCAGGGAATGGTATCTATAGAGAATGTAACGGTTCTACCCATCTCGACCTACGAAGAATTGAGAAACATAACATTGAGAGGTGCTGAACAACGTCATACATCAGGGACTCAGATGAATGAAGAAAGTTCAAGATCTCATTTGATTCTTTCTGTTGTTATTGAAACTACGAACTTGCAAACTCAGTCAATTGCTCGAGGAAAGGTTTGAATCTATTTTACCCAACCATGATAGATATTACTTGCCTTCATCTGAGCGAAGCTGAATAAATAATTAAGTTGGCTGGAACTATATTCTGTTTCTAAGTTACTAATATCTATGTTTGCAGTTGAGTTTTGTGGATCTTGCTGGCTCAGAAAGAGTTAAGAAATCAGGCTCTGCTGGAAATCAATTAAAAGAAGCGCAAAGTATTAACAAGTCGCTTTCAGCACTTGGAGATGTGATCAGTGCTCTTTCTTCAGATAATCAGCACATTCCCTACAGGAATCACAAGTTGACAATGCTGATGAGTGATTCATTAGGTGGAAATGCAAAAACTCTTATGTTCGTGAACGTCTCTCCGGCTGAGTCAAATGTAGATGAAAGCCACAATTCTCTCACGTACGTTTTTCTTCTTTATTTTATTAACTTTAATCAAAATTTAGGGCTAATGAAGTGATTCATAGCTAAAATTCAAATTGAATCCAAAAGTTGTTATGGCAGGCAATTTACTATGGATGAGATCTATAAGTTAAATGTTGATGTCATTATCCGCTACAAAAATTCTCTTACACTGACTTTCTCTTTTAGTTTGCAGCGGCAATCCTTCATAAAACTGATTTTTCTGTCTCTCCAATGCTGTCTTGTTTAGATCGTTTATGAATTTTATACATTTATTGCCAAAGTTTGCCAAAGTATTATACAATTATTTCTTAATGCAGGTATGCCTCAAGAGTCAGATCCATTGTGAATGATCCAAGCAAAAACATTTCGTCAAAAGAAGTGGCTCGTCTAAAGAAGCTGGTTGCTTACTGGAAAGAACAAGCGGGTAAGAGAGGTGATTTGGAAGAGCTCGAAGAAATACGAGATGAACGCCCAACAAGAGAGAAGACAGATGGCCGCCATTCTCTGTAAGTGTATTTGTTTGCAACAATGCAAGTTGAGTATTTTCTCCTCTAGTCGATGAATGTACAAACCTGTCAAAGTTCTTCTACCCGTATCATTGATGTTGGTCTTGCTTGGCTGGTGAGCCACTACTAGAGGAACCAAATATATTTGGTTGAAAAAATTAACATCAGAGTTGTGTATAGTAAAAAAGAAGAAGGTATATATATGTTTTGGCTATTTCATCGGTATCTTTTAAAATCGTTGTCATCTAGAATTCCATTTATCATTCTATATTTGCTAGTTGTCTTTGCTTGTAATTGGAAACGTTGATGGCAGAGGCCCTAGAGCTTATTATGAAGTTACATGAAAGAAATTTTGTGACTGAAGGTATATGACAAGAAAGACCTGTTCTAACAAACTTGAGGTGTTTTTTTTTTAAACGACGGCCTTCAAAAAGGCTAATGATCCAAATTGGAGGTACAAACCACTACACAGTAGACTTGTGTTTTTTTGCCTATTGAGCAAGCTCATGAACAACAGAATTACATAATATAAACTGAATGTCTTTAAAGATAACATTCGTCCTATAATCACCATCAAACTGCCCTGAAGAAAAGTTTGATAAGATCCTGTGCATCACTTTCTATGAAAAGTTTGATAAGATCCTGTGCATCACTTTCTATGAAAAGTTTGATAAGATCCTGTGCATCACTTTCTATAACGATGTGAGAAAGTTTTTGCTCCATTGTTTTCTTTAACACCGCCCAGATTGCTCTAGCTTCATCCTCAACAGCAGATTCGACTTCAAGAACCATTGCAGCACAAAAGGAAGCTTTGCTGGTAAAGTCTCTCATCACATAGCCTGCTCCATTGTCCAGGGAAGAATCATCAAAGGCACTATCAGTATTGCATTTTATCCAACCAAGAGGTGGGGGAATCCATTTATCCAGTAAACCAATAGAAATAGAGGGACTGATGTGCAGTTTAGGTTTCCCAGTCAAAAGCATAACCCTGGCTCTATTCAGGACAACTATATAGGATTCCTCAGTGTTTTGAAAAACTAAGATGTTTCTGCTACTCCAAAGACACCAAAGAATGGTAACAAACAAGCATTGAGATTCATCAGGCAGTTTAGAAACATGATCAATTAACCAGAATGTCAACCAATCAATAAATGATTTATTACTAAAGGCCTGAGTGTTAACACACAGAGAGGAGAGGAACCAAACACGCTAGCAAAAGGACATTAGACCAAAGCATGCATGAAAAATTCATTTGGGTGACGGAATCTAGTACAATTTACAGCGTTCATATGCATTCTAGTATTGAGGACAGTTCTAGTAGGTATAGCATTTTGCAGCTTTCCAGGTAAAAATCTGAATTCTATGTTTACTACAAGGGGAGGACCTAAATGCGCTTCCAAAGATTACTATAAGGGGAGGGCCTAAGCCCTCTTATTCCCAAGTAGGCAGATTTAGAGGTAAATCTACAATTATTTGAAAGATCTCAAGCCCTCCTATCAGGAGTGCACAACTGGCTTAAGGGAATGGTGATGCTCTTCTCAACAAAAGCATCATCAAAATGGGTATAGTCTACCAACATCCCAAGATCTAGTAATGGGGTCAATGAAGTAAGAAACTTTGATGTTAAGGGTCTGGAGGGACATGAGGATTAGATGTGGCAGATCCCAGACTTAAGATCCATTTATCACACCAAGGGTCAATAAACTGACCATCACCCACAATCCAGGAAATAACATATTTCCTTAATAGCATGCAAACATTTCCAAGTCTAGGAACAGGTACTAGGGCATTTAGCATTTAGGAAGTCAGTCCTAGGGAAATACCTAGCTTTAAGATTCTTGGCTAAGAGGCAGTCATGATTATCAATAATTTTCCAAGCATTTCTAGCTAACATAGCCAAATTGTTCAACTCAGCCTTCCTAAACCCTAAGCCACCTTCAGATTTGGGAGAGCAGAGAATATCCCAACCTAAAGGATACAATTTTTTGTCCTTAGGGTCTAAAGTTTCTCCCCACCAAAACTTACATAAATGAGAATCAATCTTCCTACAGAGATATTTGGGGACAAGAAAGGCTCCCATCTGGTAGAGAGGAATAGCCTGACCAACATGTTTTATCAAGGTAGATCTAGCAGCACGGGATAAAATTTTATGGAACCAAATGGAAATTCTAGCATCAACAACTTGCAAAATACTCATATGAGTTTGAATTTTAGAGGCTTGAAAAACAGTAGGGGTTCCTAGATACTTTTCACCCGAGTCTCTAGTATGAATATCAAGAATGTTAGACAAATGGCATTTTAAAGGTTCAAGGATTTTTTTTACTAAACAAAATCCAAGACTTGTCAAAATTAATCTTCAGACCAGAGGCTAAGCAATACTTCTGCAAATAGTCCTTAATGGTTTCAAAATATTTTATAGTAGCTTTAGAGAAAACAAAAGAATCATCAACAAATGCCCTCTACTAGACCTCTCCTAGAAAGAGCATCAATATAAGCAAACAAAGCCTCAGAGCAAATGATATACAGATAGGGGGTGTCCCTGTCTCAGACCTCTCTCTGGTTTTATAAGACCAGTAGGACTAACATTCAAGAGAACATAATAGGAAACGATGGACAAACATTGGTTTATAAACTTAACCCAATGATTAGATAAGCCCATTTTTTTGTAAAACCTTTTCAAGAAAAGACCATTCAAGTTTATCATAAGGTTTAGACACATCAAGTTTAATATCAACAATTCCATCAGTACTCTTATGATGGTTCACAACATAAATAGCCTTATTAGCTAGAAGGATGTTATCAGAAATACTTCTTTTAGGGATAAATGCACTTTGATTTTGAGAAATGAGGTTATTCATAAAAGGTTTAAGTATATTACCTAAAGTCTTAGACAAAATCTTGTAAATGAAGTTGAAAAGACGAGGGTACCCAAATGCACCACAATCTTTTTGTTTCAACCTATAAGTCCTCTTACCAAGTGTGATCGTCTATGGACAAAGTCGAGACAATACAACAACTTCGGTATTCACACTTTGTGTGATTGTCTATGGATACGAGATCAAGCAATACGACTACCAAAGTGTGATACTTGATAATAGGTTCGGACTTAACCAAACTATATAGGATTACTATCAAGTATATCGGAGTTAACGTAAAGTGCAATTTACTTTATATATAAACAAATATAATTACGGAAAACAAAAGTAAATCACATAACAAGATTTTGTTAACGAGGAAAACTGCAAATGCAGAAAAACCCTGGGACCTAGTCCAGAATTAAACACTCTCAGAATTAAGCCGCTATACAAAATCTACACCAACTTCGTATAGTTGAGACCAAGCAACTACCCCTAGTTCACTTAGTTTCCTCAGTATCCCTACACTTCCGACTTCGATGAGTCACACACTGGTACAATTCCTTTGGATCATATGCCAAACAGCAAAGGAACAACGAATCTGTTTGGTAACAACTCTATTGATTCTTTTCAAGATAAAGATATCTCAAGTCATACGCAAAGGATCTTCCGTTTAATCTAATAAACTCCTTTGCCTGGTTAGATCAATCTATCCAATAACTAACAAAGTAGTTAAGTTTAGATTCACAATCAATCAGTATATATCTCAAAGAGAAACTATAAAGTGATGCCGATCTCAAGCAACTAATCAATCGAATAAATACGATTCTAGTTGGATCCCAGCCGATCAAGGTTTGTGCACAAACAAAGATACAGAAACCAATAAGAAATCTTCTTTAATCTTCAATAATAACCTGCACAACACCACTTGAATATCTTGTGATCAATCACACACAGAACGGAGTCTGTTAACAATTTATTATCACAAGATGTCTTTGGATCTAACAACAATTCTAAAGATCCCCGTCGATACTTCGATCTAGTTTGAGTGAATCTTATATCAGAAGAGAAGATTCCCAAGAATAAACAAACTAGGTGCAATCAAAGTTTTAACAACCGTTAGTCAATCAAATCAATCGAAAACTAATAACACTACAATTATCCAGTTTCCCACCAACGGTACTCGTAGAGCTTCTTGATCCCACAGAAGTCTTTAAACGAGCGGTGGTATGAGATTTCACCTAATTAGGATACTTTCCTCTCCGATTAGACGGCTCAACCAGAAACAACAAGAAATGAAGTTTGCCTGACTCTTAGGATAGTTTGCTAGAAATGCAAACTTAGGTATTTACAAACCAAGGATGTTTGGACATCAAGGAATTTCCAAAACCAAAAATATTCTCAAGATATGCAATGAATGGCAAAATTCGGTTTTCCTAATTCCAATAAATGCTTGTCCAATATTTTCAAAATTTCTCAATAGAAAATCTCCAATTAGTTAATGCATATTACTAATTTTTATTCTCTAGAGATATGCATTTAATTGCTGGTAATTAAATCATATAAAACCAAAAACCTTAATTACAAGATTCTTAATTTATTTCGGCACATGATCTCCTTAAGTACTAAGGAATATCTTTGAACAATAAATGATAAGAGTTATTATACGTGTTCAAAAAATGTTGACATCTCTTCACTGTAAATCCTTATTTATATTTACATGGATTTACATTCTTGGAATCGGTTATACCACACTTCCAAACAAGTTTAGAATTGGTTGACCTGTATTCCAAGATAACTATGTGATTGATCAAATATCAAATCACATACATGGGTTCAATCGGTTCTACCAATCACTAGGATCGGTTATACCTTAATATGGAAATACTTGTGATCGGTCATACAAGTTACCAGGACCGGTTACATCAGTTACCAGGATCGGTTCCATTTTCCCATGGTATTGCTTGTGATCGGTCACACCAGTTACCGGGACTGGTTACACCAGTTACCAGGACCGTTTACAAATTACAAGGATCGATTACACAACACTTGTGATCGGTCATACCAATTACTAGGATCGGTCACACCAATTCATACCATCACATGGTGATTACTTAGGATTGGTTACACCAATTAATAAAAACCAATCATACCAAATTATAAGTCAGGCATTGTGATTAGTTATACCAAGATACATAACCAAGGTTAAGATCGGTTCTACCATCTCACACATATTGGTCATCCAAAGATTTGCAATGAATAGCCGAACCAAAAACCTAATGATTTCCCTTTCGATTCACAAAACAAGTTCATGAATGTACTTACTTTAAACAAATGTAAAACATTTTTTCCTAAGATGAAATCTTTACCATAACCCATTCACATAATCATAAAAATATATACAAGATTATGTCGATGTCATATCTACGAAGTTCCAAAGATAAGCGTTATACTTCGTAGTATAATTCCCTAATACTATGATCATACAAATATGACCATGTCACATCACTAGAGTATTATACAATATGTACAGTATATACAGCTTCGCAGTTATGTTTTCAATATAGCACGACTTGAAAGATACGTTAGGAATGAAACAGTTCAAGTCAATATTACTAACCTCAAATGGAAGTTTGTTACTTCTTCACATTCTTCAGGTCTTCAGAGTGATACTTGTATGTCTCAACATTCCTAGACTTTATAGTCTAACCTAAACGAAGTTGACTCTAGTATATAATCAAGCGAATTTAGATGAGTTTTGACACACTAAAATGTGACAACCAAACTTGACATACCAACGCTTGGTGAGTTCAACCGAGCTATGCTCTAACAGAAGTTACAGAGACCAATTGGTTTATATTGGGAGACTAGCTCAGCTAGAGGAACCTTTGGAATAATAGCTATGTTGGTGTGGTTGAATACTTTAGCTATATGCCCAGTACGAAAGCAAGTTTGAGTAATATCAATAACAACTTCACCAACAATGTCCAAATGTTTCTGATAAAAAAGCCCCATAAAACCATCGGGTCTAGGAGCCTTTTTTCCTCCCATTTGGAAAACAACATTTTTTTATCTCCTCAGCAGATAGTAAATTTCACAGGAAGATCTTGGATGATTTCATCCTGGAATTGCTGAGGATGGGAAGAGTACAAGGTTTTAAAATAGTCAACAAAAGAAGTAGAAATGTTATCTCTATCAGTAAGTATAGTACCAGAAGTGTTCTTGATCCAACTAATGGCATTTCTTTTTCTTCTGAAAAGTGTGACTCTATGAAAATAGTGAGAGTTTTTATCTCCTTCCATAAGCCACACTTCTCTCGATTTGTCCTTCCAGTATAACTCTTCCAAGTTATATAAGCACTCCAATGTGGCTCTAAGTCTAGAAATGGAATTAGAGTCAGGTGGGTTGGAAGTTTGGACATCTACAAGGTCTTCCAGAGTAGTTTAAATATTGGTATGAATATTACCAAAAGAGGACTTGTTCCAGTCACGAAGACCTTTCTTAGTACTAAGAAGTCTATCTTTTAGTTTAAAGGATGGGGATCCCTCCACATTAACAAACCAAGAGTTGGCTATAATATCTCTTCAAGTGGGATACTCAACCCACATAACCATGGAATGAAAAGGTCTAGGTATGCAGATGTCATCATAATTAAATCTTATATGCATAGGGCAATGATCAGAGGAATCTCTAGGCAAGTTGTTAACGCAAAGTTTAGGAAATAATTATCCAGCACTTTGATCCAATCTTTCAAGAATAAGGTAAGTACCTTGTTGCATATTAGACCAAGTAAATCTGGGACCAGGAGGTATAGGTGGTAACTGACATTGACTATCCCAGAAGGCTTGTTTTAAGCTACTATTAGGTTCTCCATATATAAAGTGGATATGACAAAGTTTGGAATGGATGATGTCATTGGTTATGACATAGATGCCTCTCGAGCTCAAGGATAAAATATTGAGGTCAATATATATTTTCCATCCCAACACTAACCCACCACTTCTTACAATACTTGGGACATTAAACGTACATGGAAAACCCATATTTCTCAGTATTCTAGCAGCCAAATCCTTATTCATTTTTGTTTCAGACAAGAAGATAATATCAGGGTTGATATTTCTATAGGGGAGGGTAAGTTCCTTATTAGCATTTCCCCCCCCAAACCTCTAGCATTCTAACACAACATGTTGACATTATTCACAGGAAAGGTACTCACAGTATTAAAAACATTGAAGGAATCATTAGAAGGTGGTAGAGGAGAAGAATTTACTTGATTGGTGGAATCAGAACCACCACCAAGCTGAGAATCAGAAGAACCATCATTTTGAGTAGCACCTTGGGAAGAATTGAGACTCAGAGTAGTAGCCTCATGGAAAGAATCATTATGGACACTATTATTGCTTGAGAAATCATCAGCATGCACATTATAACTACCATAAGGATCAACCAAGGAATGGGTATTTATGCACAATCGGATAAATTAATAGTAGGGAGATCGCCCAATTTGGAGATACGAGGGAAGAAATTCGAATAATCAGGTTCTGAAGGATCACTTTGCTCAGGAATGACCATAATGCTTGCTAAGGTGGAAGAGATAGCTCTAATACTGAAAAAGCGGGGGTCTAAAAACCACACCTAATATTTCGCTTAGCAATCTGTATGGACTAACTCCAATATACTTTCAAGAGAATCAACTAGACAGTCAGACTAAATCTTAAGAAAAGTATATCCAAGAGTTATCTCTCTATTTCTCAATTCAATATGCAATCAAACAAATAGGAATTTGCGAGCCCGATTGAATAAAAGAAATAACTTGGACGATCACAAAAAACAATATCCAAGTGTCAATCAATCTAATCGACAACCAAAGGTTGGATTCACAATTGATTGAACTCACGCACAACCTGTGATATTTCAATTATATAAAAAATATAATGCGGAAAAGAAATAACATAGACACCAGAAATTTTGTTAACGAGGAAACCGCAAATGCATAAAAACCCCGGGACCTAGTCCAGATTTGAACACCACACTGTATTAAGCCACTACAGACACTAGCCTACTCCAAGTTAACTTCGGATTGGAATGTAGTTGAGCCCTAACCAATCTCATACTGATCAAGGTACAGTCGCGTTCCTTACGCCTCTAGAACTACGCCGGATTCTGCGCACTTGATTCCCTTAGCTGATCTCACCCTTAACTAAGAGTTGCTACGACCCAAAGTCGAAGACTTGATAAACCAATCTGTCTCACACAAAAAAGTCTATTGAATAGATAAATCTGTCTCCCACAGATATACCTATGAGTTTTGTTCTGTCTTTTGATAAATCAAGGTGAACATGAACCAATTGATATACTGGACTTCTATTCCCGAAGAACAACCTAGAAATATCAATCACCTCATAATAATCTTAATCGTATGGTAGCGAAACAAGATATCGTGGAATCACAAACGATGAGATGAAGATGTTTGTGACTACTTTTTATCTTGCCTATCGTAGAATAAATCTCGAGAAAATCTTAGAGAAGATAATACTCAATACGATGGAAAACAGCAAGATCAGAATATGCAACTATAGAGAAATAGCTGGGTCTAGCTTCACAATATCAATGAAGTCTTTAAGTCGTTAACCTATAGGGTTTCGTGAAAAACCTAAGGTTAAAGGAGAATCGACTCTAGTCGCAACTAGTATCACATATGAGGTGTGGGGATTAGGTTTCCCAGTTGCTAGAGTTCTCCCTTATATAGTCTTCAAATCAGGGTTTGCAATCAATGTTACCTTGGTAACAAAGCATTCAATATTCACCGTTAGATGAAATCCTGATTAGACTCAAGCTAATATCTTTCAACCGCTAGATCGAACTTAGATTGTTACACACAAATGAAAAGTGACTTCATTTAGATATGAGTAACCGTACCTAAACGTGTACACCTTGTTGGTTCAATAATAGTTAACCGAAGTTAGCCATATGAACACTTTAATATCAACCTTGTTCATCTTAACACAACTAGTTCAAATGATTCAAATGAAACTAGTTATAGAGTTGTTCAATTGTTTATATTCTCATAGAAGTATACAAGACACAATTGAAGCAAAATCGATTTTGATTCACTCGAATCAATTCATGAACATTATAGCCACGGTTTGCAAAAGATTGCATTCCTTATTATATAAATGTATTAGTTCATGAACAAACCGATTTTAGAACATAACCTACTCAAGTATGCAAACGGGTACGCATACCTAAGTGGCCAGACTAAGTTTGCGTTCGCCAGTATGCGAACGGGTACGCATACCTTCCAAAACTCAGTTTAATTTCTGGAACTTTAAACTCACGCCAGTACGCATACCGGTATGCATACTAAGTTCCCGAACTTTCATTAACCAACTAGTACGCATACGGGTATGCATACTATGGTTCCCGGACTTGGAATATCTTGCACAAACTAGCATACAAGTACGCATACTGTGGTATATCCAATCATGGTTAATTGTTCTAAACTCCCATTTCAATCATTGAAACATTCATAGAAGACGACAATAGCTGTCTCACACAAACTATTAGCTTCAAAGCAATTTTCAAGTGATCGAATGATCAATACGAAACATTCCGAGTCTACATCAAATGACTATCTCACACAAATCATGTAAGATGTTACAAGGAGATATTCATATGATCATCTTTTGACTTTCGTCAAGAATATAAGATGAACTTGGTTAAAGGAAAGCTTACCAACACATATTTCGAGAAATATGTAAGCGAGTTAAACTCAGCTCGAAATATCAAATGTGTATAATCGAAGTCTATATAGCTATACGAATTTTTTCTCAAATAGGAGATAGAGTAGATAGACTTTTGAGTGATAGATGAGTTCAAGTCTCCACATACCTTTTGTTGATGAAGTTCCATAAGCTCCCCTTAGTATTTCTTCGTCTTCAGTCGATGAATGCCGTGAAGTCTAATGCTCAACTACACTTTCTATCCTAATCCGAGACTTAGCTATAAGTAGACTAGAAATCAAGACTTATAGTTTTGGCAACTAAACTTGAAAAAGCTTGAGATAGCAACGCTTGCGAGTTTGATCGATCAGAGCTCTAACAATCCCCCTTTGTCAATTTTAGTGACAAAACTATCAATACATATGGATTACAAAATAAATAAACAAACTTTGTAGCTTCTCATCCAAATGCTTGATTTCCTTGGTTCTTCAACATTACTCGAAATCTTCGTCACTCCCAAGTACTCCAGTGATTCTTAACATGTTCAACCCAGCATCATTGTTGTTAAAGATCCGTAGCTATAACAATAAGAAAACAGTAGCTCTCAATCATTGTTATACAGTGTCATAGTATTATTACACAGCATCAAAGTCCAATTGTATCACAACTTTGACAACAATACTATGATGATATGTATCACTCCCCCTTAGTCAATACTTCATCTCACAGTAAAACCACTCCCCCTTACTGTTAGAGCATATCTCAGTTGAACCTACCAAGCGTTGGTATGTCAAGTTTGGTTGTCATATTTTAGTGAATCAAAACTCATCTAAGATTCGCTTGATTATGTACTAGAGACAACTTCGTATAGGTTAGACTAGAAAGTGTAGGATTATGAGACATACAAGTATTACTCTAAGACCTGAAGAATGTGAAGAAGTAACAAGCTATAACGACGACATCATCCTTCCTCTTGAGGTTAGTAATATTGACTTAAACTGTTTCATTCCTAACATATATTTCAAGTCGTTCTATATTGAAAACATAACTTCGAAGATGTGAATGATTATACTCTAGTAGTGAGACATTATCACATGATCATAGTGTTAAGGAATAAGAATACGAAGTATAACGCTTATCTTTTGAACTTTGTATATATGACATCGATATAATCGTATGAATGCTATTGTGATTATGTGTATGGGTAAAGGTGAAGATTTTATCCTAGGAAACAATGTTTACATTTGTTTAAAGGAAGTATATTCATGAACTTGTTTTATGAATCGAAAGGGAAATCGCTCGGCTTATTGGTATTGTTATTTATTGCATATCTTTGGATTACCAATATGTGTGAGTTAGTAAAACAATCATAACTTGTTATGTATCTTGGTATAACTAATCACAGTGCCTGAGTTATGATTAGGTATGACTGGTTTTTATTAATTAGTGTAACCGATCCTAAGTAATCACCTGAGATGGTATGATCGATATTTGTAATTGGTGTGACTGATCACAAAAGAATTGTGTAATCGATCCTTGTAATTGGTATAACCGGTCCTAGTAATTGGTGTAACCGATCCTAGTGACTTGTGTAACCGGTCACAAGCAATACCATGAGTATATGGTAACCGGTCCTGGTAATTGACGTAATCGATCCTGGTAACTGATGTAACTAACTTGTGTGTTCGATCACAAGTAATCCATATTGAGGTAAAATCGATCCTTGTGATTGGTAAAACCGATTGAACCCATGATTGTGATTTGATTCTTGATCAATCACATAGTTGTCTTGCAATACAGATGAACCAATTCTAAACTTGTTTGGAAGTGAGGTATAATCGATTCCAAGATTGTAAATATGAAAGAGGATTTACAAATAAAAGATGTCAACATACTTTGAACACGAACAGTAACTCTTATCTTTTATTGTTCAAAGATATTCCTTAATTACTCAAGGAGATCCCGGTCTGAAATAAATTAAGAATCTTTTAATTAAGGTTGTTAGTTTTATATGCTTTAATTACCAACAATTAAATGCATATCTCTAGAGAATAAAAATTTGTAATGTGCATTTACTAATTGGAGATTTTTTATTGAGAGATTTCGGTAAATATTGGACAAAGAATTTCCAGGAATTATGAAAACCGATTTGGGCATTTATTGCATATCTTGAGAATATTCGGTTTTGGAAATTCCTTGGTGTCCAAACTTCCTTGGTCTATAAATACCTAAGTTTGCATTTCGAGCAAACTATCCTAAGAGCCAGGCAAACTTCATCTTTTTGTTGTTTATGGTGGAGCCGTCTATTCGGAGAGGAAAGTACCCTAATTAGGCGAAATCTCTTACGACCGCTCGTTTAAAGACTTCCGTGGGATCAAGAAGCTCTACGAGTACCGTTGTGGGAAACTAGATAATTGCAGTTTATTAGTTTTCGATTGATTTAATTGACTAACGGTTGTTGAACTTTGATTGCACCTAGTTTGTTTATTCTTGAGAATCTTCTCTTCTGATATAAAATTCACTCAAACTAGATCGAAGTGTCGACGGGATCTTTAGAACTGTTTGTAGATCTAAAGACATCTTGTGATAATCCATTGTTAACAGACTCCATTCTGTGCGTGATTGATCACAATAGATTCAAGTGGTGTTGTGCAGGTTTAATTGAAGATTAAAGAAGATTTGAAGACAAAGAAGATTTCTTATTGGTTTCTTATATCTTTGTGTAGCAAAAACCTTGATCGTCTGGGATCCAACTAGAATCGGATTTATTCGATTGATTAGTTGCGTGAGATCGGCATCGCTTTATAGTTTCTTGTTGGATTCTATATTGATTGATTGCAAATCTAAACTCTGCTACTTCGGTAGTTGTTGGATAGATTGATCTAACCAGGCAAAGGAGTTTATTAGTTTAAACGGAAGAGCCTTTGCATATGACTTGAGATATCTTTATCTGGAAAGAATCAATAGAGTTTTTACCAAACAGATTTATTGTTCCTTTATTGTTTGGAATACGATCCAAAGGAATTATGCCAGTGCGTGCACTTATTGAATGTCGGAAGCGCAGGGATACTGAAGAAACTAAGTGAACTAGGTTTAGTTGCTTGGTCTCAATTATACGAAGTTGGTTTAGATTTTGTATAGTGGCTTAATTCTTAGAGTATTCAATTCTTGACTTGGTCCCGGGGTTTTCCTGCATTTGCAGTTTCCTTATTAACAAAATCTTGCTGTGTCATTTACTTTTCTTTTCTGCAATTATAATTTAAAGTAAATTACACAAATGTTAACTCCGTATTACTTGATAGTGATCCAATAGTGTTTGGTTAAGTCCGAACCTATTATCAAGTAATCACACTTTGATTGTTGTATTGTCTCAATCTCGTATCCATAGATGATCACACAAAGTGTGAATACCGATTTGTCGTATTGTCTCGACTTTGTCCATAGACAATCACTTTCGGTAAGAGGACTTATAGGTGGATATTTTAAAGATTGTGGTGTATTTTTTTACCCTCGTCTTTTCACTTACATAATGATCCGTAAACCATATGTATTTGTAGTGTGAACTACACATTAATTCTCCCCCTTTTTGTCAATATAAATTGGCAAAGGTACGAAAACTTGTGGGATCATAATGAAATTCTCATAGAGATTCTTCATGACAAAAAGAAAACATATCAACTTTGTTTAGATGCAATCATATAGTCGAAACTAAATGCATTCATGAAGGATTTTATAGAGATACAAGAAAACTCCTACAATATTCCACAACCGCACTCCCCACAAAGATTTGGCAATTAAGCACAAGTTTAATTAAGAACTCTCCCCCATATAATGTCATTCCCGAAAGAAAAACAAGTGCGACCTTACTTTTACAAGAAAAGAAGGATTTCTTTGGACATTAACAAATTACACGAAACATGAATTTGTGTCCAATAAATTCAATTAAATTAACCACAAGAGAACCCATGATTAATTTAATCGGAA
This sequence comes from Papaver atlanticum, assembly GCA_023531105.1. NCBI lineage: Eukaryota > Viridiplantae > Streptophyta > Magnoliopsida > Ranunculales > Papaveraceae > Papaver > Papaver atlanticum. The sequence continues at coordinate 6,031,450 of JAJJMB010007130.1, forward strand.
ATGCTCAACATAAGAGAACTTACGGAGCCGCACAATACTTTCAAAAAGAAGTGGATCAGAGAAAGATCAATACTGCGGAATATACAAAAATTCATTCTATTTTTCATCAATATTTGCATAAATACATATAATAGACTTAATCTTTGCAATCAAAAGTTCATCCTATCTTCCATCAATATTTGCATAATGATATAATAGGCTTAACTTTTGACATATATGGGATAATCATAGTTCACGGACGCAAACATACATATCCCATAACAATTTTTGCAATATATAAAACCAATAAAGATTAATACTTCAAAATCATCTTCCAAATAAACTTTAGAATTTAAATAAATAAATCTAAAAACATTGCAAGATGAAAATCGTTGGCGATAGCTATGTGTACTCACAATAATTGCTATTCCAAACCCTAGTTATCCTTCTTAAAACACAAGAATAAATTCTCATAAGAAGTTATCTAGACAAAACAAAAATCAAGTTTCTTTGATAACATCATACCTTTGAAAGGGTCCATCATAAAAGGTATCACTGATATCCTTGATTCTTTTGACTGTAGAGACTCCATGTTCATGAGTTAGAACATTAACTTTCCGATCAACAATACGGCCAAGATGTCTAGCTTTGACACAGTACATGATGAGTTTCTTCTGATTCCTGATCAAGATATTTTGATTATCAAGGATTTTGGTCTTACCATCAATAAGCTGATTTATTTGCAGTTGAAGATTTGCAAATTCGACCCTAGAGTCATTCTGAAAAAGAATTAAATCCTTGACAAATTCTCCAATCCAGGAGTTGTACTCTTTCCTTTCAATCATCTTTTTCAAGACAAGTTCTTGAACGAAATCACATCCTTTAATGTCTTATTCCATCTCAAGATTCACCACTTCTTGAGGTCTTCAGGAGATCCATTTTTTTTAATAGGGAAGAAAACATAATATATATATATGTTTACAAAAAAGAGAAGCACACCCTTGTTTATGAAAACCCTAAAAACTCCCAAGAGAGACACGGACGTTCGTGGACTAGATGTGAAAGCTTAATAGATCAAAAAAGAACTAAGGAAAAAAGAAGAAGAAATACTCTCTGTTTTCAGATATCTCTTACCATCACGGCTCAATAATTAAAAGATTTAATCAGAGCATAAGGAATAGATACACTAGTTACAAGGAGTCAAGAAATGACTCAACCTTCACAAAAAAATGAAAACAGCTAAATCAAACACAAGACAAATGGTAACCTACATTAGACTTGAGCATCTCCCAAATGTCATCCTAGCAACTCTCAAGTTAAATACAAGGATGAAATTATCTAGATCTAGGTAGCAAAGTGAGATGTAATCCCACCATGAGTATTGCGAGATCAGTTGTAAATACCATATGAGAGTTTGAACCTAGTATTCCTTTCTTTTCTTCGGCTATTTCTTATTCCAGAAGAATCTGACATAACCTTTTTAGAAAATTCATCAGATGGATTTTTCTGAGGATTAAGTCTAGGACCTCTAGAAATCGATTCCATAGGATTAGAAGAGAGAGATCTCCACCTTCTAGACTTAGATTTACCAGACTTATTCTCAATAGCACTGGGAACGCGTAAGTTTGTAGCGCACAAATTAGCACCATTAAGAGGGACACGATTCCTGTGGTGATTTCTCGAGGAGTGACTCTGGAAACCTTGTGCATGAGAAATCTAGTTTTATGCAGGAATGAAATCCATTATAGATGTCGTCAGACAATTTACTCTGTCGACAACAAAAAGAAGTAGATTTTGAAGCTCAGAAATCCGTTTCTTTCTAGCAAAACAATGAGAATCATAATGATTTCTTTTCCCACAGAAGGAACAAATTCGTGGAAGAGAAATATCGAAAGAACCATGTTTTAAACTAGTAGCCATATTAGAAGACTGCAAGACATGTGAACATTTCTTAACAGATGCTTCTTTTGAAGTATTTTTCTTCATGTACAGTAATCCCTTATGAGAATTAGAGATTGGCACGGAAGAAGATTTACTCAATAAAACAGATTTTCCCTTTCCAAGGAATTGCACTGTTCCTTGGCTAAAAGCAAAGATGCAACCAGTTTCTTTTTTTCAACACGAATGTTGTTCAGATCTGATGAATTAGTCTCGATCAAACGTTTTTCTCTAATTGAATTTTCTTTAACAATATCCTCAAGAGTACTAATCTTTTCACGCTGTAGAGTAGTTTCTTGAACAAGTTTTTCGATATTGTTAGAGAAGGACTAATTGATGCTATAGAGTTCCCATTCTCGACCAAGAGACTTCTCAAGTTCATCAATGAGCTGATCATGTTTTTCTTCAAGAGACATAATCTTAGCTCCTTGAAAAATCAATGAACTCAGTAGATTTTTTTTGAGTTATGGTGAGTTCCATTTCAGTTTCAAACATGGTATTAAATGTTATATCAGAGGGAATGTTATCATAATTTGATAGCAAAAAATTCTTACCTCGGGATTCGGAAGAATCTGCAAAGGAGTTATCCTTGGAGGTAAGGCCAAGACATTTAGAATAATCAAACCTTTTGGAACACATTTCTAAGTGCGTGAGTTGAGATAAACAACAATCCATACAAATCAGATTGCCACAAACACAGACTTATGAGGTCTAAAATGTGTTTGCCTGATCTAATACCAATTGAAAAAGCGGGGGGTCTAACAACCACACCCAATATTTCGCTTAGCAATATGTATGGACTAACTCCAATATACTTTCAAGAGAATCAACTAGACAGTCAGACTCAATCTTAAGAAAACTAAATCCAAGAGTTATATCTCTATTTCTCAATTCAATCTGAAATCAAACAAATAGGAATTTGCAAGCCCGATTGAATATAAGAAATAACTTGGACGGTATCAAAAACCAATATCCAAGTGTCAATCAATCTAATCAACAACCAAAGGTTGGATTCACAATTGATTGAACTTACGCACAACCTGTGATATTTCACTTATATAGAAATATAATGCGGAAAAGAAATAACACAGACACCAGAAATTTTGTTAACGAGGAAACCGCAAATGCAGAAAAACCCTGAGACCTAGTCCAGATTTGAACACCACACTGTATTAAGCCGCTACAGACACTAGCTTACTCCAAGTTAACTTCGGACTGGAATGTATTAGAGCCCTAACCAATCTCACACTGCTCAAGGTACAGTCGCATTCCTTATGCCTCTAGAACCATGCTGGATTCTGCGCACTTTATTCCTTTAGCTGATCTCACCCACAACTAAGAGTTGCTACGACCCAAAGTTGAAAACTTGATAAATAAATCTGTCTCACACAGAAAAGTCTATTGAATAGATAAATATGTCTCCCATAGATATACCTGTGAGTTTTTATTCCATCTTTTGATAAATCAAGGTGAACAGGAACCAATTGAAACCGGACTTATATTCCCGAAGAACAGCCTAGTATTATCAATAACCTCACAATAATCTTAATCGATTAACGAAAAAAGATATTGTGGAATCACAAACGATGAGACGAAGGTGTTTGTGACTACTTTTCTATCTTGCCTATCGGAGATATAAATCTCAAGCCAATCTTATGATTGTACTCAATCACGATAGAAAACAGCAAGATCAGATCATGCAACTACAGAAAAAATAGTTGGGTATGGCTTCAAGATCCCAATGAAGTCTTTAAGTCGTTAACCTATGGGGTTTCGTGAAAAACCTATGGTTAAAGGAAATCGACTCTAGCTTATACAACTAGTATCACACAGGGGGTGTGGGGATTAGGTTTCCCAGTTGCTAGAGTTCTCCTTTATATAGATTTCAAATCAGGGTTTGCAATCTAAGTTACCTTGGTAACAAAGCATTCAATATTCACCGTTAGATGAAAACCTTATTAGATTCAAGATAATATCTTTCAACCGTTAGATCGAACTTAGCTTGTTATACACAAATGAAATGCACCTTCATTTAGGTTTGGGTAACCGTACCTAAATGTGTACACTTAGTTGGTTCAACAATAGTTAACCAATGGTTAGCCATATGAGCACTTTCATATCAACCTTATTCATCTTCACCATAACTAGTTCAAGTGACTCAAATGAACTAGTTAGAGAGTTGTTCATTTTCTTAGATCTCATAGAAGTATACAAGATACAATCGAAGCAAAATCGATTTTGATTCACTCGAATCAATTCATGAACA
>JAJJMB010007130.1:6066684-6080328 GCA_023531105.1 Papaver atlanticum
CTCACATGTTTGGCAAAGAAAATCAACCTCTCTAGCCAACGGATGGCATAAGTGGTGCGGCAAATGAGAAGGTGAATTGATTTGGAAGCCCACTGACTCTTTGCTTTTGGTACTTTGAGTCGCCAACTCCAGTATAGCTTCTAATTAAACTATTTATCCTCAGGGTGAGAGGATTTCACTTGTATTTCCTATAAAATCTCTAAAATATAGTTATTAGTGAAATATCGAGGTCTAGCTAGTATAAATGTGGGTATAAAAGTGTCGCACTTATGTGCTTATCATGTAATAATACTATGAAACTGTATAACAATGATTGAGTGCTATTGTTTTCTCATTGTTATAGCTACGGATCTTTAAAAACAATGATGGGGAGTTGAACACATTTGGAATCATTGGAGTACTTGGAAGTGACGAAGATTTCGAGTAATGTTGAAGAACCAAGGAGATCAAGAATTTGGAAGAGAAGCTAAAAAGTTTATTTATTTTGTATTCCATATGTATTGATAGTTTTGTCACTAAAATTAACAAAGGGGGAGATTGTTAGAGCATTGCTCGGTCGAACTCGCAAGCGTTGATATCTCAAGCTTGTTTGTCAAGTTTAGTTGCCAAAACTGTAAGTCTTGATTTCTAGTCTACTTATAGCTAAGTCTCGGACTAGGATAGTAAGTGTAGTTGAGCTCTAGACTCCACGGTGTTCATCGAATTAAGACGAAGAAATACTCAAGGGAACTTGTCGAACTTCATCAACAAAAGGTATGTGGAGACTTGAACTCATCTATCACTCAAAAGTCTATCTATTCTATCTCCTATTTTGAGACAAAAGTCGTATTGCTATATAGACTTCAATTATACACAATTGCTATTTCGAGCCGAGTTTATCTCGCTTATCTATTTCTTGAAATATGTGTTGGTAAGCTTTCTCTTTAGCCAAGTTCATCTTTACTCGTGACGATAGTCATGTTGATTATTTCAATAACTTGAAAATCGCTTTGATGAAAATATTTTGTGGATAACAACTATTATAACATCCTCTAAGAAAGTTTCAATGATTGAAATGAGAGTTTAGATCAAGTAACCATGTTTGGATATAAACATAGTGTGTTCTCACATTTGTGTAAAAGTCCAAAACCGGGAACCTAAAGTATGCATACCCGTACGCGTACTGGCGGTTGTTGGAAATCAGGGTGAGTATGCGTACCCGTACGCATACTGGCGAAAAGTTCACGTCCGTGAATTTCTGCTGGAGTTTGGAAGTGAAAACAAACTCAATCCTGTCACTTAAGTATGCGTACCCATTTGCATACCTAAGAAGGTTACTTTCGAAAATCGGTTTGTTCATGAACTAAAACATTTATGAAATAAGGAATGCAATCTTTGCAAACCATGGCTATAATGTTCATGAATTGATTCGAGTGAATCAAAATCGATTTTGCTTCGATTGTGTCTTGTATACTTCTATGAGATCTAAGCAATTGAACAACTCTCTAACTAGTTCATTTGAGTCACTTGAACTAATTATGGTGAAGATGAATAAGGTTGATATAAAAGTGCTCATATGGCAAACCATTGGTTAACTATTGTTGAACCAACTTGTTAGAGCACTGCTCGGTCGAACTCGCAAGCGTTGCTATCTCAAGCTTGTTTGTCAAGTTTAGTTGCCAAAACTATAAGTATTGATTTCTAGTCTACTTATATCTAAGTCTCGGACTAGGATAGAAAGTGTAGTTAAGCTCTTGACTCCACGGCGTTCATCATACAAAGACGAAGAACTACTCAAGGAACTGGTGGAACTTCATCGACAAAAAGGTATGTGGATACTTGAACTTATCTGTCACTCAAAAGCCTATCTACTCTATCTCATATCTTGAGAAAAAAGTCGTATTGCTATATAGAATTCGATCATACACATTTGCTATTTCGAGCCGAGTTTATCTCGCTTATCTTTTTCTCGAAATATGTGTTGGTAAGCTTTCGCTTTGGCCAAGTTCATATTTACTCATGACGAAAGTCATGTTAATTGTTTCAATCTCTTGAAAATCGCTTTGATGAAAAATAGTGTGTGAATAACCGCTATATATAACACCCTCTAAGAATATTTCAATGATTAAAATGAGAGTTTAGAATATATAACCTTGAATGGATATAAACATTGTATGTGAACTCATACTTGTGTAAGTCCAAAATCCTTGAACCAAAGTATGTGTACTTTGCTGTTTAGGATAACCGGAGCTAAGTCCGCGTACATGTACGTGTACTTTTGGAAGTTCACATCCTGTGAATTTCTGCTAGAGTTTGTGAACTGAAAACAAGCTCAGTCCGGGTACTTAAGTATGCATACCCGTATGCGTACTTAAGTGGGTTATTTTCTAAAAACGGTTTATTCGTGAACTAAGACATTTATAAATTAAGGAATGCATATTTGCAAAACGTGGTTATAATGTTCATGAATCGATTCGAGTGAATCAAAATCGTTTTTGCTTCGGCTGTGTCTTGTATACTTCTATGAGATCTAAGCAATTGAACAACTCTAACTAGTACATTTGAGTCACTTGAACTAGTTATGGTGAAGATGGATAAGGTTGATATGAAAGCGCTCATATGGCTAACCGTTGGTTAACTACTGTTGAACCAACTAGGTGTACACGTTTAGGTACGGTTACACAAACCTCAATGAACGTGCATTTCATTTGTGTATGACAAGCTAAGTTCGATCTAACGGTTGAAAGATATTAGCCTGAACCTAATCAGGTTTTCATCTAACGGTGAATATTGAATACTTTTTTACCAAGTTATCTTAGATTGCAAACCCTGATCCGCACACCTCATGTGTTATACTAGTTGTATAAGCTAGAGTCGATTCTCCTTTAACCTTAGGTTTCTATCGAGACCCTGTAGGTTAACGACTTGAAGACTTCATTGGGATTGTCACTATTTTCTCTGTAGTTGTGTGATTTGATCTTGCTGTTTCTATCGTATTTGAGTAAAATCGTAAGATTGGCTTGAGATTAATTTCTCCGATAGGCAAGATAGAAAAGAAGTCACAAACATCTTCGTCTCATCGTTTGTGATTCCGCAATATCTTGTTTCGCTAGTCGATTAAGATTATTGTGAGGTGATTGATAATTCTGGGATGTTCTTCGGGAATATAAGTCAGGGTTATCGATTGGTTCCTGTTCACCTTGATTTATCAAAAGACGGAACAAAACTCGTAGGTATTTCCGTGGGAGACAGATTTATCTATTCCTGTAAACTTTTCTGTGTGAGACAGATTTGTTTATTAAAGTATTCGACTTTGGGTCGTACCAACTCTTAGTTGTGGGTGAGATTAGCTAAGCGAATCAAGTGCGTAGTATCCTGTTGGGATCAGAGATGTAAAGAGCGCAACTGTACCTTGGATCATTGGTCGGTTGTCAGCCGACGCAAAAATAATGTAAGTTCTTTCACTTCAAAATTATAAATAAGAGTATAGTTATAAGAACAGATTCGTTCCACGGGGAGATATGGGTTATCAAATTGTTTTGATTACTTATAAAAACTGGGGGGTTTTGTTTGTGATTATAACTAAATAAGAATAAAGCAAATAGAATAGTACGAATATCAGAAATATAAAGTACCTGTTAGAGTTTTCATCTGCCATCTTCCCAGCCCAATAACCTCTTAGCTTGCAAATTCAACTTTCAGTTCCATGGAACTGACAGTACTTTCCTATTTTCCTCCTGTGACAATCACGGATAGATGAGTCTCCGTGAGAATATTTTTTCCCTGGATTTCACTTTTCCCTTCGTCTTTTCACGGTGACTCTTGCCTCCGAGAGAAATAAATTTCCCTGGATTTTCCTTTTTATTCCGGTCATTCACGTACAGTCTGGTAGTCGTGAGTTCTTAAACTCCCTGAATTTTGATTTTCCTGTTCAAAACTTCCGCGGATAGTTTGGTTGCCGTTACAATTGTTTTCTTCTGAGTTTTCAACTCGGTAAAGCTTCCTTCTTTCTCTCCATCTTTGCATTCAAACTCTTACCAATTAGCAGCAACATTCTAGCTTCCATCTCTGTTGTTCACATTATGACCAACAACAGCTCAATCCTCATTACGATCACCATAGACAACCCATTCATCTTAGTTATCTTCCTTGAGCTCAGTTGATCATCTCATCTCCAAGCATCACTGCCATCTTCCATCGTCTACTGTCGAACACAACACCATTGACTTCATCAACTTCCAAACTCGATTCCCATTCCATCATCAGCCAAAAGTTCACTCATTCCCCGAGTTTCTTTCAAACTCGAGCATCACAGACTATCAGTTGCCTTTAGTAATTCTGTGCATTCAACACCTTCCACAACTTTGAGTCGCTTCAAACGCCAATAAAACCTTCAGTCGATGTCGAATAACTTCATTCTTTCACCGTTATCTTCATCTTTTCGTCCTCTTCGAGATGATATCAAGGACTCCTAAATTCGAATGAGTTCCAATTCCTTTTGGTTAAGATAGCCTCAAACACCTAACAAACTCAAAAGCAAACAAAATCAAAGAACAATGATATAAAAACTATCAAGAAAACAAAGTATTTGAGTACCTAACTAGTGCAAATATTGCACCTATCAAATTCCCCCACACTTGCATTTTTCTAGTCCTTGAGCAAACTACAAAAATAAACTAAGGTACAACAACTCATTGTCGTCAAAGTCACGGTTGCACATAGCATGTTCAACAGACCTTTAAACCCCTAGGTGTCCCTAGTGGATGAGTTATAGTCTCGTGAGGGCTTACAAAAGGTATACACACAAAACTTACTCCAAATTCAAAGCGTTCCAGCTTCCGAAGCATCCAAAGAGCTATGAGGGCATAGAGTTTCTGCATGATAGTAATAAGAAGTTAGAAATACCAAAGAACATATTCTCATTCTAAATGTTGAGTGAGAAATAACCACACCATAATGAGAGAATGCGTGTTTGAGAGCGATCAATAAGCATTTCGCCTCGACTTCTGCCTCACTTAAAAAGATTTTATGATAATTGCACTCAATAAGACGGATTCTTTATGGGTCTCACATGTGTGCAGGTAGGAATGAAGAGAGAATCCTACACACGTTGAATGGTAGGAAGGAAACCTTCCAAATTATTTCTGGAGACCCTACAAAATCGTGGGAAATAAAAGACTTTTTTCTGATGATCTCTAAGAAAGGAAATCAACCACTATATCAGGGATTGAGAGTACTTACCACCTTCACATATGATCTACAGTGACGAAAGAACCACTCTCACAGCATCCAATAGAAACGTAGTCTTCAGCTCGTCTTCTTGGTCTTCGTCTTCGGTCTTCAACTGTTGATGATAAACTCTTGAACTTCGTAGAACTTCGACAATTTGTAACTCTTTCTCTTCAATTCCTTGTTGCTTGAAACTTTTTCATAGATTTTTTTTCTTCCCCATGGCTTTATTAAATGAATACAAAAATAAATACAAACCAAAATAATACAAAGAATTTCTCTTGTCTTTTTTTTTTGTCTTTTTTTTTGTTTTTTTTTGTTTTTTTTGATGTGACAAGAGAAATAACTACAAACTGAATATAAAATAAACAATGAAATTGTTTTGTCCATGGGATAAGTACTTTACCGCTTGATTCTTCACAACTTATATTGTCTTCGTATCATAAACTTCAATATAATTCTCATCTTTCGATTTTCTTCGCTCTTGTAAATACGTCTTCAACATGTATATAAAAATCTACCCATTGTATGTTGCTTCACTTGGATATGAAATTTGCTCTTCCCTGTACTGTTGCTTGTAAACCTCAAACGTCTTCAACTTTCCTTGTATATTTTGATGTCGCTCCCTTGTTTATGATGATTGTGTTTCTATGGACCTGTTGTTGGCGAGAGAGAGAGAGAATGGTGCTAACTTCAAATCAAACTACAAGAAGGTGGTTTTCATCCATAAACGTCACCCTCATGATTGACAAAGTTAGCACTCAAGAGATCAAAAATAGTGCTTCTATTGGTGAGAGGTTGGGTAGCTCACCATTCTACCCGGAATTAACGTACGGTGACACACACTCAAAAGAAAGCTTTTTAATCAACTACAAAAAAAAAAAGAATTTGGTCTGGTGCCTCTGTTGATTTGAAAGTAGGTAGTCTCCACTAATGATTGATCAGCAACTCTAATAATGCAGTTCTCCCTGCTCCTCATTTGCATCACCGGCATGATTAAATCCATTATTTAACACTCTAACAAGCAAGAAATCTGAACGTAGTTCCCTAACACTTCCAAGTTCAGTTATGTCGGTCAGAATTCTCTATGTAAACATACCTAGAAGTATGCTAGTGACTCTAAAATCTCTACAAGTTGGAGGTTTTATGCAAATATATACAAAATTTTGAAAAATCTAGCCAAAAATCTAAAAACTCTATATGCAAAATACTCCCCACACTTAAACTTCACATTGTCCTCAATGTGCAAAACTGAAAATTCTGAATTCTGACGTAGCAGCAGATAAAACACGAAAACTGTAAAAATTGGTAAGGAATTTGGAAAAACACCATTTCACAAAAGTTGTTCTCCTACGTCTTTTCTACAGAGTTTCAAAAGGTCACAGTGTTTAGACAAACGGTCTGACAGTTATGGTCTCTGGACTGAACTACGTGCAGTCTGAATTTTTCTGACGAAAAGAGATTCGTCAAAATTTACTTCAAAATAGATTCCGGACTCTACGAAATTAAACGTGTGGATGCAAATATGATATGAAAATAATAAAAACTGAAAATAAAAGGGATTAAGATACAAAACCTAATGGTTGCCTCCTATTTAGCGCTTGGTTTAACGTCTTTAGCCCGACTTAGCATTCGCCTTACTACTCCTCCAGAGGGAGTACATCAACAAGTTGGATATCTTATGTTTCAGCATCAAACGGTTCATAATAGGGCTTTAAACGATGCCCATTCACTTTAAGCTCCTTTCCTGTTAACAAGCTACGGATCTCTACTGCACCATGAGAAAAAACATTAAGCACAACAAAAGGTCCTACAACGAGATTTCAATTTACCAGGAAATAAATGAAGGAGAGAATTAAACAAAAGAACTTTCTGTCCAACAATAAACTGTTTTCTAGAAATCCTACTATCATGAAAATCCTTTGTTTTCTCCTTGTAAATTCGTGAACTTTCATATGCATCATTACTAATTTCTTCTAGTTCACTTAATTGAAGTTTTCGTTGATTACCAGCCCCGTCCATATCCATGTTGCATTGTTGAATATCCAAAAAAGCCTTATGCTCTATTTCAACAGGAAGGCGACAAGGTTTACCGTACACAAGCCTGTAAGGAGACATTCCAATAGGTGTTTTGTACGCGGTTCGGTATGCCCATAATGCATCGTTGAGACGTAAACTCCAATTCTTCCTTGAGGGATTCATTGTTTTCTCTAGAATGGACTTTACTTATCGATTAGAAACTTCTGCTTGCCCGTTTGTTTGTGGATGATACGCTGTAGCAATCTTGTGAGATATGTTGTACTTTTTCAACAAGCCCTGAAAGAACTTATTTCGAAAGTGTGATCCTCCATCACTGATTATGGCCCTTGGGGTTCCAAACCTTGCAAAAATATGATCCTTAACAAAATCTGTAACCGCTTTAGAATCATTAGTAGGGGTGGCTTTAGCTTCCACCCATTTCGACACATAATCAACAGCAAGTAAGATATAAGATTTTCCAAAAGAATTAACAAAAGGTCCCATAAAATCTATACCCCATACGTCAAAAAGTTCTACAAAAAAAATAAACTTCTGTGGCATTTGATTTCGGGCACCTAGATTGCATGTTCTTAGACATCTATCACAAGTTGTACAAAACACATACGCATCTTTGAATAAAGTAGGCCAATAGAAACCACTTTCAAGTACTTTAAGAGCGGTTCTCTTTGCTCCAAAGTGTCCTCCACAAGCGTACGAATGACAAAAAGACAATATAGAATTATATTCAGATTCGGGTACACACCTTCGTATAATTTGGTATGCACAATGTTTCCATAAGTATGGATCATCCCAAATATATTGATTTGCTATCTTTTTCAGTTTGTCCCTCTCAGCACGAGAAAAATTCTTGGGGATTTGTTTAGACACTAAATAATTCACAATATCAGCGTACCATGGTTCTTAAAATGCAATTGAGAAAAGTTGCTCATCTGGGAAGCTTTCAGGCAACGGGATAGCTTCTTTGTCTACAATAAGACGACTCAAGTGATCTGCAACAGTATTCTCAATGCCTTTCTTATCTTTAATTTCGAGATTAAACTCTTGTAGGAGTAGAATCCATCGAATTAGTCTTGGTTTCGCTTCCTTTTTTGTAAGAAAGTACCTAAGTACTGCATGATCAGAAAATACAACAACTTTTGTACCAATTAAATAAGAACGAAATTTTTCCAAAGCAAAAACAATTGCTAACAACTCCTTTTCAGTTGTTGTATAGTTTTGCTGGGCCTCATTCAACGTTCTGGAAGCATAATAAATGGCATGGGGTAGTTTCCCCGTACGCTAGCCTAATACTGCACCAACTGCATAATCACTAGCATCACACATTAGCTCGAATGGCTTACTCCAATCTGGTGGTTTCATGATAGGGGTTGATATCAAAAGTTCTTTCAAACTATTGAATGCCGCCAAACACTTCTCATCGAAGTTAAAAACCACATCTTTTTGCAATAAACGACATAATGTTTCTGCAACTTTGGAAAAATCCTTGATAAACCTGCGATAAAATCCTGTGTGACCAAGAAAAGCACGAATTTCCCTCACCGTAGTGGGAGGAGTTAGAGCACGAATAAGATCAATCTTAGATTTATCTACTTCCAATCCGTTAGAAGATATAATATGGCCTAAAACAATGCCATGAGTTACCATAAAATGGCACTTCTCCCAATTTAGCACAAGATTAGTCTCAACACATCGTTTAAGAATTAATGTAAGGTTATCCAAGCATAAGTCAAATGAATCACCATACACACTGAAATCATCCATAAATACTTCGATAATATTTTCGACATATTCAGAATAGATACTTACCATACACCTTTGGAAAGTAGCGGGTGCATTACACAAACCAAAAGGCATCCTTCTATATGCAAATGTTCTGAACGGACAAGTAAAAGTAGTTTTCTCTTGATCCTCAGGTGCTATAGCAATCTGATTGTAACCTGAATAACCATCAAGAAAACAATAGTGAGAGTGTCTAGACAAACGTTCCAACATTTGATCCATAAAAGGTAAAGGAAAATTATCTTTTTTAGTGGTTGCATTCAGTTTTCTGTAATCTATACAAACCCTCCAACCGGTTTGCACACGAGTTGGGACAAGTTTGTTATTATCATTTTGCACCACTGTGACGCCCGACTTCTTTGGTACCACTTGTACCGGGCTCACCCATTTGCTATCAAAAATGGGGTAGATAACTCCCACGTCTAATAACTTTAGTATCTCTTTCTTTACGACTTCCATCATTGGAGGATTCAAGCGGCGTTGTTCCTCCCTTGTAGGCTTTGCTTCATCCTCAGGCCGTATTTTATGCATGCACGTCGATGGGCTTATTCCCTTAATATCAGTAATTTTCCATCCTATAGCATTTTTGTACTCCCTCAAAACTCGAAGAAGTCTTTGTTCCTGCAATTCAGTTAGTGCATTCGAAACTATTACTGGCAACTCTTTGTTATCACCCAAATACATGTATTTTAGGTGATCAGGAAGAGGCTTTAGTTCTTGTTTAGGTTCCTGCAAAATAGATGGCAATAACTTTTCATCAGTGCATGGTAAAGAGATAAAAGAAATATCATGAGTAGGTGGGCACTGTTGCAATGAATTAAGTTCACCAATGGTTTCCTCAAATTCGTCCCCTAACTTAAGCTTGGTTCTCGGATCTTTAAAATCTTTAGAACCCACACTTCTCGTGATAACAGTCTCCAATGGATCATCACACCTCAAATCAAATATCTGTTGAGATAATGAGTCAATCACATCAATGGAGAAGCAAGAGTGGACATCACTAGGATATCTCATCGTTTCATAAATGTTGAAACGTATTACTTCTCCATCAAATTCCATAGTCAATGAACCATCATGCACATCAATTTTAGTTCTAGGTGTGCTCATGAATGGTCGACAAAGAAGTAACGGTAGAGATGTGTCAGTTGATCCGTCTGTAAAAAAAACCCGCTGGAAAAATTAGTTGGTTTACCTGCACAAGCACATCCTCAATAATACCTCTAGGGTATACATTAGAACGGTCATCCAACTGTAAAGTAATTCCAGTTTATTTTAAGGGACCTAACTTAAGAGATTCATATATAGATGCAGGCATAACATTTACTGATGCTCCTAAATCAAGCATAGCCTTATTAAACTTAGTGTTACCAATAACAATAGGAATATCAAAACTACCGGGTTTTTTACATTTAAGTGGGAGTTTCTTTTGCAAGATAGCCAAAGCATTTTCCTCCACTTTCATTACCTCATTACCGGTTAACCTCTGTTTATTGGTGCACAAGTCCTTCAGAATTCTCGCGTACTTGGGGACTTGTTTAATGGCATCTATTAGTGGAATGTTTACATGAATCTTCCTGAAAATATCTAAGATCTCCTTATCTTGTTCCGCCTTTTTAGAGTTAGCAAACCTACAAGGAAAAGGCAAAGGGGGAACATAAGTAAAAACATGAGTTTTAGAGTTTTCTTTAGGTACCTCATCGGTTTTGGAAGAGTCAGTAATCTCTTCCTCCAAAACCATCCCCTTAGGGTCTTTGTTTTTCTCAGCATCTTCCGGTTGCACAGTTCGTGTACCACTTCTCAATGTCACAGCGTTGACAGAATCTCTTGGGTTAAGAGGTTGAGAAGGGAGTTTCCCATTATTCTGTGTCTCCAAATGGTTCAATCTACCTGCCATGGTGCTCATTTGTGTCTGCAACTCCTTGATTGCACCATCAGTAGTTTGCTGATTCTTTTGCACCATTGTGGTTAGATTCTTCATCATAGCAAGCATCTCTGATGATTCTGAGTTCTGCGCTGGTTGTGGTTGTTGGAAACCACTAGGGCGATTAAAAACCGTCCCTGGAACTGCTGCTTGCTTGTTTGCATAACTGAAGTTGGGATGATCTCTCCATCCTAGATTGTAAGTGTTGGAATATGGATCATACCGTTGTCTCTGCTGATTCGGGAATACTGCATTCACTTGTTCAGCTTCTTCCTCATAAGAGAGAATGATTACTGTGGCCATTTATTGCATCATCTTCTCCATATTACCAATCCTATGTTCTAAGTGCGGTGAAGAAGTAACCTCATTAACCTTTCGACTCATTGACATACCTCTTGTGTTGAATTGCTGCGTGTTTGCAGCCATATTATCGATCAATTCTGTCGCTTCGTCAATGGTTTTGTTTGTCAAAGCACCACCACTAGCTGCATCAATAAGATTTCTCTCGGATTGGAGCAAACCATCGTAAAAATACTGCACTATGAGTTTCTCAGAGATTTGATGATGTGGTCAGCTCGCTAACAACTTCTTGTACCGTTCCCAGTAGTCGTAAAGAGTCTCACCAGTAATTTGTTCACTCCCAATAATTGCTTTACTAATAGTTGCTGCTTTAGAGGCGGGAAAGTACTTTTCTAAAAATACTCTCTGCATCTCGTTCCATGTTGTGATACTTCCAGGTGGAAGACCATAAAACCATTCTTATGCAGAATCAATCAAAGAGAATGGGAAAGCTGTCAGTAAATCTCTTCCTTGATCAGTTCCAGTCGGCTTCAAACTTATAAACCTATGTTGAAACAGTAGTAAATGACGATTTGGATCGTCTCCTGGAATCCCTTTGAACTTTGGTAACCAATGAATCAACTGAGATTTGAGCTCAATTGAATCTTCCAAGTTGACACACAACTTATGTTGATCAAACAATGGGGATATCAGATCTTTAAGTGTCCTCTTGGGAGGTGGAGGTTGTGGAGCTCCGCCATTTCCCTGGTTCCCTTGGTTTCCCTGGTTACCAGTGTTTTGGTTGTTCGTTCCTCAAACCATCTCTTCTTGTTGTGAATTTCGAGGTTCTTGTAGTACTGTTCCTCTGCGAGTTGAAATTCCACACCTTTGGTAATCCTAACGTTTGGATGCCAGAGATCAAGTACCTGAAACAAGATTCTCAAAAACAAAATTAAAAACTAAAATAAGAAATCAAAAACAAAATAACAATCCGCTATGCCTCCCCGGCAACGGCACCAAAATTTGGTCGGTTGTCAGCCGACGCAAAAATAATTTAAGTTCTTTCACTTCAAAATTATAAATAAGAGTATAGTTATAAGAACAGATTCGTTCCACATGGAGATATGGGTTATCAAATTGTTTTGATTACTTATAGAAACTGAGAGGGTTTGTTTGTGATTATAACTAAATAAGAATAAAGCAAATAGAATAATACGAATATCAGAAATATAAAGTACTGGTTTGAGTTTTCATCTTCCATCTTCCAACATGTTATCAACTGAATCAAACTCAACATTCATTTTCTATCGATATCAATAACCCTAGAGCGTCCTATCGCAGGCTTACTCCGGCAAAACTCCTATTATCATCAAAGGCGCAAGAGCCACTCTTTGAATCCTTTCCACTAAATAACTTGGCGCAAGAGCCACTCAAGTTTAACCGAATGAAAGCACTAATATTTATGAGTTGAGGTTATTCTAAGCAATCCGGCGCAAGAGCCACACAGATTTAACCTAGGTTACGCTTCTACATATAATTGTATGGCAACATCCCGTCGTTAACAACTATATTATGCTACTTCTAACAAGGATTATTCGACAATTCCGGATCTCAAACCCTAGTTTAGCAATAGATATGAATGCATGCTCATTTAATTTGCAACTAAAACAAACTAGCAATCAATCATACATGGAGTTATAAACGGTAGAACATAAGCGATACTAACAAATTATGAATGAATGAGAATGAATATTTCAATTGAATAACATGTCTTCCAACTTAGGACTACATCTCTAACCAATAATAAAGGTTTAGTTACTCATGGATTTCTTAAAACCCATGTAAAATAATAAAGAAGAAATTGAAAGCAAACCCTAGGTTGTAGAGAAATCTCTAACTCTAAAGCTCTCCTCTTTCTCCTTTTGTATGAAAAAACGAATCATAAAAGATGATGATAGAAAATCTCTTTTTATATCTCCAAATTGTGACGGCGCCCGTGCATAAATCAGTTGCCAAAACTCGCCAACTATACTGGAGAGAAGCCCAGCCCAAAAACCACTTGGCTTGCAAATTCAACTGTCAGTTCCATGTACTTTCTTATTTTCCTCCTGTGACAATCACGGACAGATGAGTCTCCATGAGAATATTTTTTCCATGGATTTCACTTTTCCCTTCGTCTTTTCACAGTAACTCTTGCCTCCGAGAGAAATAAATTTCCATGGATTTTCCTTTTTATTCCGGTCATTCGCGTACAGTCTGGTAGTCGTGAGTTCTTAAACTCCCTGAATTTTGATTTTCCTGTTCAAAACTTCCGCGGATAGTTTGGTTGTCATGACAATTGTTTTCTTCTGAGTTTTCAACTCGGCAAAGCTTCCTTCTTTCTCTCCAGCTTTGCATTCAAACTCTTACCAATCAGC
>JAJJMB010007130.1:6080338-6155671 GCA_023531105.1 Papaver atlanticum
CCAGCTCGAGAAGCACAACCTCAAAGCATCATCGCTACCATTAAACTATCAACACCATTCTTTATTAACTTCTCTCGAGATTCTGCAGAGTTCATCATTCTCTTCCATTCACCATCGAACTAATACTTCCTTCTCCATTTTCCTTATTCCTCTGCCAAGATTACACTACAGATCCAACTGCATCTCTCACAGAAACCACAGTTTGGGTCTCGACCATATTCAGTACTATCAACGTCACTCAAACAGCCGGAGCTTCCCTGTACTATTCGTGATAATGTGTTAAAGAAGATGAGGTGCCCTGAGTAAACTATCTGGTGCCTTTAGTTATTCTGTGCATTCAACACCTTCCGCACCTTTGAGTCGCTTCAAACGCCCATAAAACATTCATACGATGTCGGAATAACTCCATTCTTTCGCCGTTGGATTCATATTTTCATCCTCTTCGAGATGATATCAAGGACTCCTAAATTCTTATGAGTTCCACTTCCTTTTGGTTAAGATAGCCTCAAACTCAAAAGCAAACAAAATCAAAGCATAATGATATAAAAACTATCAAGAAAGCAAAGTATTTGAGTACCTAACTAGTGCAAATATTGCACCTATCAATCAGTGTGAGATTGATTGGGGTTCAACTACAGTCCAGACCGAAGTTAGTTTGTAGTAGGCTAGTGTCTGTAGCGGCTTAATACAGTGTGTGTTCAATCTGGACTAGGTCCCGGGGTTTTTCTGCATTTGCGATTTCCTCGTTAACAAAACTTATGGTGTCTGTGTTACTTCTTTTCCGCATTATATTTTGTTATATAATTGAAATATCACAGGTTGTGCGTTGTATCGATCAATTGGTAAATCCAACCTTTGGTTGTTGATTGAAATTGATTGATCCTTGAACATTGGTCTTTGGTACCATTCAAGGTATTTCTCTTGTATTCAATCAGGCTCGCAGATTTCTATTTGTTTGACTAAGGATTGAATCGAGAAATTGAGATATAACTCTTTGATATACTTTTTATTAAGATTGAGTCTGACTGTCTAGTTGATTCTCTTAAAAGTATATTGGAGTTAGTCCATATAGATTGCTAAGCGAAATATTGGGTGAGGTTATTGTACCCCCACTTTTTCAATTGGTATCAGAGTAGGCAAACATGTTTAAAGACATCATAAGTCTGTGTTTGTATCGATCTGACTCTATGGGCAGAAATTCTATCTCCATAAACGTACCACCAGTTTTCGATGGCTCAAACTACTTGTGGTGGAAAATCTCTATGCGTACTTTTCTTGAAGCTCGTGATTTTCAAACATGGGTACGTGTTGTTAATGGCTATGATCCTCCGGTTAATACAGAAGGCGATGAATCTATACCTAAGGATATTGGTAGATATAGTCCAGAAGAAATCCTTGCTGCAAAGAAAAATTCTGACGGCTTAAATGCTATCATACATGCCATTACCCTAGATCTTCAGCATCATGTGACTACTTGCACGAAGTCCAAACAAGCCTGGGATATCTTAGAAACCGTATTTGAAGGGAATACCTTTGAAAAGGAAGCTAGGATTCGAAACCTAAATTCTGATTGGGAAAACCTTCGTATGGCAGATGAAGAATCATTTGATGAGTTTAATCACAAAGTGTCTGAAATTGTTAATGCATCCTTTGCATTGGGTGAGACTATTCCTGAAAAGGACATTGTGATGAAGATTCTCAGATCTCTGTCTTCCAGATACGATTCTAAGAAGCATGCCATCGTTGAAGGAAATAATCTCGCAACGCTTTCCAGAAATACTCTGGTTGGGAAATTAAAGATCTTTGATCATGAGCATACATCCAAATCTGGAAAGGATGTTGCTTTCAAAGCATAAAAGAACACTAAATTACTTGATAAAAGTAAAAGTGTTTGCATCTCTGAAGATGATCTTTATGAGGCTGATTCATCTGATGAAGATCTTGACAAGTCAGTCTCGTTGATCACAAGACAGTTTAGGGATCTTTTTTTGAAGAGAAGTAAATGGTTCTCTAGAGATAAATCCAAGTCATCAGATAAACCCCATAATCGTGTTCCTCCTAAAAATAGGGATAATGATGAAACTGATGACGAGGATATGCCTCAGTGCTTTAAGTGTAAAGGTTTTGGTCATTTTGCAAATGAGTGTCCAAATCGGAAAAAAACACACTGGGAACAAAGGTCTAGATGCAACTCTTGATGAAATGTCTGACAACTATGATTCTAATGAAGACGAAAAATCAAGTATTGTGCTTCTTTGTGGAAATATTGATTTTGATAACTGTAGCAATACATACATATATCTCGATATTCTTTCAGAAGAGAACTCAACCAATCTGGAAGATAAAATTGACCTTTCTGTTGGAAACTCTCTGTCAAAATTTTCAGATTCCACTATGTGTCTAGCAGCTTGCACATCTCGGGTATCTGAATCATACTCCAGGTTGACGTGCTCCTATTGTTCACTCAAGGGTCATGAACTGTCAAAGTATTTCAAGTACAAACACAAATTGAGGCATGTTAACAATCTTCAACGAAGAGCGAATCGATTAGCAAACAAGCTCAAACTTGTTCAAAAGACCGCTGAGGTATGTAAGATTTTATCTTCGTCAAAGAAGTTAGTTTCCAAGGATAATACAAGACCATTAGAAAGAAAGTTATGGTCTAAAAACTATGAGAAACAAGGTTCTATGAATTCCGATCGAAAAGAATTTGGTGGATAAATTATTGTTCACCCCAGCACAACTTAAATTGTGTTGGTTAGTGCATCTTGTCTCATGTGCCTGATAAAAAGAGACAAGAATCTGCACATCTCAGGCTTTAGAAAAATAAAAATGGTTTCAAATTTGTTTGTTTTTCTTTTAGCTTTGACTATTTTGCAAGATTGGAATTCTTCCATATCTAATTGATACTGGAAAGGACTTCCCTGGTCAATCAATAAAAGAAGGTTATTCTCGATAATTCTACCTCTCTTAAGGTTATGAGTTGTGCGTGCGCGAACCTATGTATAAAGGTTTTGTAACCTACATTCCTTTTCCTTCTCTGAAACTCTTTCTAACTTAAGACTGCTTGTTGAGTTTAAGTTGTGATTCCTCTCACAAACCCGTACGCATATGAATACTCTAAGCATCTTGTCTTCTGATGGAAAAGATATTAATATGATTGTTAAGCCATCAATCATGAAGGAAAAAGAAAAATCTCCGTTACCTCCAACTTTGAAAAGAAAAAGAAGGAATGTGAGGAGGCCAAGAGTTGTTCCTTCAAATTCTCAGAAGTTTTCTGATGTTCTTGAAGAGTTGAAGGAGACAAGAAAAGAGATTCAACAAATAAAGGTTGTTGTTATGAGAACTCTTGCAATTCAGAAGGCCTTGGTTCGACATCATCAGCCTAGAAGGTTTGTTGGAATTGAGTCCTTTCTTCACGAACCATATGTTCCCATGGCTGTTGACGACAAGGAGTTCGGGGATGATAAAGAATTTTTTAGGGGTCTCAATGTCTAGGAAACTTCTTATGAGAATTTATTCTTGTGTTTTCAAGAAGGATAACTAGGGTTTGGAATAACCATTATTGTGAGTACACATAGCTATGTCCAACGATTTTCATCTTGCAATGTTTTTAGATTTATTTGTTTAAATTTTAAAGTTGATTTGGAAGATGAGTGTTGCAGTATTAATCTTTATGGTTTTATATATTGCAACTTGTTATGGGATATTGTGTTTGCGTCCGTGAACTGTGATTGTCCCATACGTGGTCAAAAGTTAAGTCTTTCATATGTCGATATGCAAGTATTGATAAAAGATTGAATGAACTTTTGACAAACAAAAGATAAGCCTATTATGTCATTATGCAAATATTGATGGAAGATAGGATGAGCTTTTGTTTACAAAGATTAAGTCTATTATATGTCATTGTGCAAATAGTGATGAAGAATATAATGAATCTTTGGTTATTCCGCAGTATTGATCTTCCCTAATCCATATCCTTATGTTAAATACTGTGCGGCTCCGTAAGTTCTCTTATGTGAGCATTTCCGATTGAATTAATCATGGGTTCTCTTGTGGTTAATTTAATTGAGTTTTTGGATACAAATTCATATTCTTATGTGGTTTGTTAATGTCCAAAGAAATCCTTATTTTCTTGTGAAAGTAAGGTCGCTCTTGTTGTTCTTTCGGGAATGACATTTTATAGGGGGGAGTTCTTTATTGAACTTGTGCTTAATTGCCAAATCTTGGTGGGGAGTGCGGCTGTGGAATATTATAGGGGTTATCTTGTATCTTTATAAACTCCTTGATGAATGCATTTAGTTTCGGCTATATGATTGCATCTAAAAAGTTGGTATGTACTTTCTTTGGGTCATGAAATGTCTCTATGGAAATTTCATTAGGATCCCACTAGTTTTCGTACCTTTGCCAATTTTATTAACAAAAAGGGGGAGAATTAATATGTAGTTCACACTACAAATACATATGGTTTTCGGATCATTATGTAAGGGGGAGTGGTTTCCATGTGAGATGGAGTATTGACTAAGGGGGAGTGATACATATCACCATAGTATTGTTGTCGAAGTTGTGATACAATTGAACTTTGATGCTGTGTAATAATACTATGACACTGTGTAACAATGATTGAGAGCTATTGTTTTCTCATTGTTATGGCTACAGAGATCATGCATGTGGATGAGAAGATGCAAAGTTTATTTATTTTTTATTCCATATGTATTGATAGTTTTGTCACTAAAATTGACAAAGGGGGAGATTGTTAGAGCACTGCTCGGTCGAACTCGTAAGCGTTGCTATCTCAAGCTTGTTTGTCAAGTTTAGTTGCAAAAACTATAAGTCTTGATTTCTAGTCTACTTATAGGTAAGTCTCTGACTAGGATAGAAAGTGTAGTTGAGCTCTAGACTCCACGGCATCATACAAAGACGAAGAACTACTCAAGGAATTGGTGGAACTTCATCGACAAAAAGGTATGTGGAGACTTGAACTTATCTATCACTCAAAATTCTATCTACTCTATCTCCTATCTTGAGACAAAAGTCGTATTGCTATATAGACTTTGATCATACACATTTACTATTTCGAGCCGAGTTTATATCGCTTATCTTTTTATCGAAATATGTGTTGGTAAGCTTTCGCTTTGGCCAAGTTCATCTTTACTCGTGACGAAAGTCATGTTAATTGTTTCAATCTCTTGAAAATCGCTTTGATGAAAAATAGTGTGTGAGTATCCGCTATATATAACATCCTCTAAGAATGTTTCATTGATTGAAATGAGAGTTTAGAATATATAACCTTGAATGGATATAAACATTGTATGTGAACTCATACTTGTGTAAGTCCAAAATCCTTGAACCATAGTATGCGTACTTTTCTTTTTAGGATAACCGGAGCTAAGTCCGCGTACCTGTACGCATACTGTCGGAAGTTCACATCCCGTGAATTTCTGCTGGAGTTTTTAAACTGAAAACAAGCTCGGTCCGGGTACTTAAGTATGCGTACCCGTATGCATACTTAAGTGAGTTATTTTCTAAAAACGGTTTATTCGTGAACTAAGACATTTATAAATTAAGGAATGCATATTTGCAAACCGTGGTTATAATGTTCATGAATCGATTTGAGTGAATCAAAATCGTTTTTGCTTCGATTGTGTCTTGTATACTTCTATGATATCTAAGCAATTGAACAACTCTCTAACTAGTTTATTTGAGTCACTTGAACTAGTTATGGTGAAGATGGATAAGGTTGATATGAAAGTGCTCATAAGGTTAACCATTGGTTAACTACTGTTGAACCAACTAGGTGTTCACGTTTAAGTACGGTTACACAAACCTAAATGAACGTGCATTTCATTTGTGTATGAAAATCTAAGTTTGATCTAACGGTTGAAATATATTAGCTTGAACCTAATCAGGTTTTCATCTAACGGTGAATATTGAATGCTTTGTTACCAAGGTAACTTAGATTGCAAACCCTTATTTGGAGACTATATAAAGGAGAACTCTAGCAACTGGGAAACCAAATACCCACACCCCCTGTGTGATACTAGTTTTATAAGCTAGAGTCTATTCTCCTTTAACCTTAGGTTTCTATCGAGACCCTGTAGGTTAAAGACTTGAAGACTTCATTGGGATTGTGAAGCCAGACCCAACTATTTTCTCTATAGTTGCATGATCTGATCTTGTTGTTTCTATCGTATTTGAGTATAATCGTAAGATTGGCTTTAGATTAATTTCTCCAATAGGCTTCATAGAAAAGAAGTCACAAACATCTTCATCTCATCGTTTGTGATTCCGCAATATCTTGTTTCGCTAGTTGATTAAGATTTTTGTGAGGTGATTGATAATTCTAGGCTGTTCTTCGGGAATATAAGTCAGGGTTATCGATTGGTTCCTGTTCACCTTTATTTATCAAAAGATGGAACAAAACTCGTAGGTATTTCTGTTGGAGACAGATTTATCTATTCATGTATACTTTTCTGTGTGAGACAGATTTGTTTTTTAAAGTCTTCGACTTTGGGTCGTACCAACTCTTAGTTGTGGGTGAGATCAGCTAAGGGAATCAAGTGCGTAGTATCCTGCTAGGATCACAGACGTAAGGAGCGCAATTATACCTTGGATCAGTGTGAGATTGATTGGGGTTCAACTACAATCCAGACCAAAGTTAGCTTGTAGTATGCTAGTGTCTGTAGCGGCTTAATACAGTGTGTGTTCAATCTGGACTAGGTCCAGGGGTCTTTTTTCATTTGCGGTTTCCTCATTAACAAAACTTCTGGTGTCTGTGTTATTTCTTTTCCTCATTATATTTTGTTATATAATTGAAATATCACAGGTTGTGCGTTGTATCGATCAATTGGTAAATCCAACCTTTGGTTGTTGATTGAAATTGATTGATCCTTGAACATTGGTCTTTGATACCGTTCAAGGTATTTCTCTTGTATTCAATCAGGCTCGCAGATTTCTATTTGTTTGAGTAAGGATTGAATCAAGAAATTGAGATATAACTCTTTGATATACTTTTTATTAAGATTGGGTATGACTGTCTAGTTGATTCTCTTAAAAGTATATTGGAGTTAGTCCATACAGATTGCTAACCGAAATATTGGGTGAGGTTGTTGTACCCCCACTTTTTCACAACTAAGTGTACACGTTTAGGTACGGTTACCCAAACCTAAATGAAGGTGCATTTCATTTGTGTATAACAAGCTAAGTTCGATCTAACGGTTGAAAGATATTAGCTTGAATATAATCAGGTTTTCATCTAATGGTGAATATTGAATGCTTTGTTACCAAGGTAACTTAGATTGCAAACCCTGATTTGAAATCTATATAAAGGAGAACTCTAGCAACTGGGAAACCTAGTCCCTACACCTTCTGTGTGATATTAGTTGTATAAGCTAGAGTCGATTCTCCTTTAACCTTAGGTTTTTCACGAAACCCTGTAGGTTAACGACTTAAAGACTTCATTGGGATTGTGAAGCCAGACCCAACTATTTTCTCTGTAGTTGCGTGATCTGATCTTGCTGTTTTCTATCGTGAGTAAGTATAATCGTAAGATTGGCTTGAGATTTATATCTCCGATAGGCAAGATAGAAAAGTAGTCACAAACACCTTCGTCTCATCATTTGTTATTCCACAATATCGTGTTTCATTAATCGATTAAGATTATTGTGAGGTGATTTATAATACTAAGCTGTTCTCCGGGAATATAAGTCAGGGTTATCGACTGGTTCCTGTTCACCTTGATTTATCAAAAGTCGGAACAAAAACTCGTAGGTATATCTGTGGGAGACAGATTTATCTATTCAATAGACTTTTCTGTGTGAGACAGGTTTGTTTATCAAGTCTTCGACTTTGGGTCGTAGCAACTCTTAGCTGTGGGTAAGATCAGCTAAGGGAATCAAGTGCGTAGTATCCTGCTGGGATCAGAGATGTAAGGAACGCGACTTTACCTTGAATCAGTGTAAGATTTATTAGGGTTCAACTACATTCCAATCCGAAGTTAACTTGTAGTAGGCTAGTGTCTGTAGCGGCTTAATACAGTGTGGTGCTCAAATCTGGACTAGGTCCCGGGGTTTTTCTGCATTTGTGGTTTCCTCGTTAACAAAACTTATGGTGTCTGTGTTATTTCTTTTCCGCATTATATTTTATTATATAATTGAAATATCACAGGTTGTGCGTTAGATCGATCTATTGGTAAATCCAACCTTTGGTGTTGATTGAAATTGATTGGTAACTCTTTAATATACTTTTTATTAAGATTGAGTCTGACTTTCTAGTTGATTCTCTTAAAAGTATATTGGAGTTAGTCCATACAGATTGCTAAGCGAAATATTGGGTGAGGTTGTTATACCCCCGTTTTTTCAGTAGCATCTAAAGTACCTTAGTATACTAAATGCTCAGTTGTATGTATCTCTCACCTTTCTTCTTTTATAAACAGTAGGAAAGATTTGAACGATTATGAGATCTAGGAGGAATTTACTTTTTTTTCTTTGGGTTTTTGGTAAAGTATTTTTGGGATCCACTTCGTATAACGTTTCAAAAGGATGATTGATTGTTTTGTGAGGTTCCGAAAGCTTGGAAAACCTTTGCAGGTATGATTGGGGTTCTCTTATTTTTGGGAGATTGATAAACTACTTGGATAGAGTTAGTAGTGGAGGTGATAGTAATATGAAAGCAATGTGGATGATATTAGAGTACTGGTATTATATTTACTTCCATAATTATCAACCATTACTGAAGATGGGATCATTTGTAGCAAATACCGTGTACCCTGCAATAAATATTTCTAAATTAGAGCATAAACAGGGTATGCAACAAACTGATGATGGCAAACATTCCGTGAACAGTGCTAAAATACAAATGGATATGAAAGTGTTTCCCGTGGCAGTTGTTTAGCAACCATGGGTTTGCAATGCACAATATGATGATGAAGATGTTGTTATAGCAAGAGAGGTTAGTCGAAAGAGATTATACTTTCCAAGAGTAGTTGCGAAGAAATAAGCAACACTTTATCTTGGGGAGAGATGTTTGAGGCAGGTCATGGGTTGGATTACAATTCCTTATAAGCTTCCCGATTTTGCCAACACCAAAACAGAGGATATCAAGGAAGGAATACATTATGAGGTAGAAAATGAGACAGAGTACGATACCTTTTGGAAAGCTTGTAGCATGGGACCTTTGTTGCAAAATTGGATTCGTGTACACAACCATGAACATGTTGGACTTGGTCACATCGGAAGCTCTCGCTTCATTCAAAAAGTAACTCCTCTTACTCAGTTTGCAGAAACCTTTGTTGATACCCAACCGGAGCCTACATCAACATTTCCTATGGTATATTGGTCATTCCCTTACGTTAACTCTGAGGGGATACGTGAAATACATTATCTTCCAGAAAACACACATCACCAGGATTGGAATAATATCTAAGACACAGAGGTTAGTACTAATTGATTTTATATATTTCATAGTACTCATTTTATTTTTTTATAGTACTGATTTAAATTGACTAATATGTCACTTTATTTCTGTTCGGTCATTCAGCCAGTTTCCAAAAGCATATGAGTGGTGCACTTAGAAACTACAGGCAGCACAGTTACATCATGGGAACACAAGACGATGGAATTACCTGTTGCACGAAGTGATATAAAGTCACAATTTTATCCCTTTAAATTCACTTTTTCACACGCCAAACTACACACACAAAATAATATATTTTGTTTTTCTCTGAGATCTTGCATCTTCCCTCAAAAAATCAGTTCATCTCATCCTATAGTTTCAGCAAAAACAACACAATTACAATGCCTTTGTATACCACAGAAGAAGATATTGCCATAATAAATGCTTGGGTTGAGGTTGTTACTCTCTCGGAGGTTCGTCACCAGTTGGTTCCGGCCATATGGTTTGATCCCAGGTTTTCGATAACTTCACACATGGATTTATAAATGTTTATCGAAGAACAAAAACAAGTATAAAGAGTAGGGTTGGTGTAATAAAAAAAGGAGTGAGACAATATGTACGCATCCAAAAAAATCTTTATATTCAACATAACATATCTCCTTTATGGACAGTTGAAAGACTTGTAAGTGTTTTTTTGTTTTGATAAATCTTTCTCTTAATCATGTTTTCTACTAGCTTACTTTTGCCTTTTTATTGTATGAGCAATATGCAAACATTATGTACGCTAGAGACATCGTCCGGGATTTCAAGTTTTTATGAATGTTACATAATCATGAAAAATGCATTCCCAGAACTTAACATGGTACAACCACCATGTAATCCTCCTCAAGATGATGACGAAGATTAGTACCGCTATACCGATAATAAAGGTTTTGTGGGTAAACCTATGTTAAACCCTCCTAAGACTAAACTCGTCCTCTGGGGATGCCTTGCGGTTAAAAGGCTTGCTACACCAGTTAAGTGCAGTCGCGATAACTACGAAAGTGATCTAGGATTAGACTTTAGTTATTAATCGATGTACTACGTTGTGTGGTTTTTAAAATTAATGAAATTAGTTATTTTACGAGTTATTGTTACAAGGCTTCCGCAAAACCTTCTTTACCAGATTTTCATTCCAAGTTTAGGAAAGCACCTTGTACCCTAGACGTGTTCACCCCAACATTTTGGGACAAAATATTTAGTCTAGGACCTCCGAAAATGTATACCCGGTCCTGTATAAAGAGAGTGTTAACAATGTTCGGTTAATAAGATGTAAACATGAAAAGAGGTGTTAACAGAGTGTAAACCAAAAACGGTCAAGGAACGGACAATGGCTAGCCATTCCCAAACACTAAAAAATGGTTGATGATTAATTCCGTTCCTAGGAAACGGTTAATCATTGTCCATTTTTATGGTCATGAACGGTCAGTGATTGACCGTTTTTCACTTTTTCAAAACGGGAAACCATTTCCCATTTATACTTTCTTCCCGGAGGGATTCCCACTTAATAGAGAACAAGTGTGGAAGAGGAGGTATAAGCGACAGTTTTTAGGGATGGGAAGCTCCATAAGACCCACTCTTATGGAAGTAGTTCCCATATAGAAGGTGCTAGTTTTATTTGAAGATATTTTTTTCCCATGTTGAGGTGGTGGCAGTTTAGTGTGCCAAATTTCTTTTATTCCCATACTTGATGTTTTCGGGTAGCTAAAACTTCTCGCTAATGGGAGTTCTGTTTAAGAAAAATGAAGTTGTCCAAACCAAGGGACTACCGAGTACTGCTCTCTAATTAAAACCTGTATGGGCCTCCTTTCTCATGAGAGTTGGGATTTGAATTCAACTGGTAATGGTGATGAGAACAAAGCATAAGGGATACACCGGCGGCCTAGTTATTAACCTCATGTTATTCCCATCGTATAGTCACTCTGAAAGAATGTGTTCAGAGCTCAGACCACTGGTAAAAGGAGTGAATACGCGGCTCACTTTTTTACCGATTATGTGGGATTTATTTTCTAAAGGCTCGTGCGTCAAATCAGTTGGTATTTGTGCTACACCAGCAGAACTCCTATGAGTGGGAAACTATGCCTGGGAAATTCAAAATCGTGAACTCTACTGAAAAATAGTGAATGAAATCATTGTGGGATTCAAACTTTTGATGACATTAGTTCTTTATACTAGCATGAAATATGTCTAGGAGCCGTCCAATCACTATCGATTCTATAAAAAAGTGTTGATGAAATATGCGAAATATTGAGAGCTTAGCTGGGAGGCTCTAATGATCATATATTCATGCATGCTCTTGGAGGTTGTACGCACAGTCAGAGATTGTGACATGAACTTTCACGTATGAATCCTAAAATATGAATTCCACATATGTGTCTGAAGCTAGGCCAGAAATATGCAAAATTATGATTTTACGATTTTAACCTTTGTCGAAAATCCACGATCAACACATGTCCAATGCGTCATTGGTACATACCTACGTCAAAGGCCTTGATAGGAAGTATCAGCATACAAGGAATATAATGCAACTCGCCTCATCAAGTCTGGCCATATGAAAATGCGGGGGGTACCAAAATACACCACCATTTTTTTCTTAGGCAATCTGTATGGACAAACTCAATACAACTCCAAGAGTAAAAATCAATCAAGGAATATTATTAAGAGTCATATCTCTATCTCTGGTGCTTAGAACATTTACAGAATTGAATCCGTGAAACTAATCACAAAGAGATAACTTGGACGGTACCAAAGACCAATGTCTAAGAATCAATCAAGTCGTATCCAACAAACTAGGTCGGATGTCTCTTCTATGATTGATCAACGCACAACCTGTGATATTTCAATTATAAAGATAAACAATATAATTCGGAAAAAGAAATAACACAAACAACAAAAGTTTTGTTAACGAGGAAACCACAAATGCAGAAAAACCCCAGGACCTAGTCCAGATTGAACACCAAACTATATTAAGCCGCTACAGACACTAGCCTACCACCAATTAACTTCGGACTGGAATGTAGTTGAGCCCCAAAAGGTATCCCACCGACTAAGGTACAGTCATGCTCTTTACGCTTCTTGAATCCTAGAAGGACTATGCGCAATTGATTCCCTTAGATGACGTCACACCAACTAAGAGTTGCTTCAACTCAATTGAAGACTTTAAACCAAATCTGCCTCCTACAGATTAAGCCTATATAATTGATTTCCTGATTACGATCGAATGTATGATCAAAATCAAACGAATGATCAAGGTGATAAAAATCGATAGCAATTTGACATAAGTCTAGCTATCCTAGAAATCCATACTTATGCAACCCGAAGTGCAGCCTAGATTATTATTCACCTCATAAGTATAAAACTTGTGTTATCAACAAAGTCTGAAACGAAGAGAACTTTGATGATCACTATCTATCTTGATCATTGGAGTAAACTCTACAAACAATCAAGATCGGGATACTCAAGTTATCAAGGAAAGATAACTGGACCTGGCTTTACGAATCCCAATGAAGTCTTTATAGTCGCAAAACCCTAAAAGGGTTTCTGGAGAGGACAACTCTAGATACAACAAGGACACACCAAAAAGTAGTGTCAGGATTCAAAGATCCCAGTTGCTTGGAGTTACCCTTTTATAGACATTCAAAGCATATGTTGCTTTAGGTTTAAGCTAAGATAGCTTTGGAACCAAGCAATCAATATTCACCGTTAGATGAAACTTTGAATATGATTTACATAAACAAGATAAACACTCTGGTTAGGTGAGACTGTGACCGAACCGTGTCCAAAGACTATGTTCAACATGGTTAGCCGAAACTAACCGGTTTGAACTTAAAAGCTTAATCTTCATTTTCATGAACACACAAGACATTAACTCCGAGTCACAAACATGTGATCATTTAAGTCTAGTGTTTATAGAGAATTAATCAAATGTTAATGATCTTTAAGAAATAATTTAAACACACTTGAAAGTATAATCGACATGATTAGTAGATGTACGAATACAGATACATAGTAGTTCGTGAGTCGGTTCAGTCAAAGTTCCCAAACCGGTTTGGAAACTTTTTACCAAAACGATTTCCGGAGTTCACAGAACTTTTTAGGTTTGCGTACTAGTTTGAAAACTTTCCACCAAACCTAAGTTCCGGAGTTCACATAACTTTTGAGGTTTACATACCGGTTTGGAAACTCAAAGACTGTACCGATTCCAGAGTTCACAGAACTGAATCGCTTTGCGTATCGGTTTGGAATCGCTACCAAGTTCTTGAACACGAAACTATTTAAGATTGCTTACCGGTTTGGATACTCACCCCCAGTTCGTAACCACAGTTCAAGAATGGTTTGCATACGAGTATGTATACCTATTCGGTTTCACGAGTCACACAGATTTTGAATATGATATACATAAGAATATGTTTACCACTAATCTGTAACTCGATATTTATAAAGCTACTCCGCTACTTGTACAAATACATGTAATACGAGTTTATACTTATAACAGTTTTCCCAGTAAAACTTATACCACTGTCTTGTATCTGAATCAATAGTAGTTCTATATTTCTCTAAATCAAATCGAAACATTCCTAAATAACATCAATGACACATATCATTGTTCCAGGATATTTCCGAATGATAAACTTGAATCACAATTTTGATTCCGAACAATAAATTTTCCTAAACCGAAGTTCATCAAGTATGAACAAATGTTCATTAAGCTTAGCCATTATATTTCGAGAAATTATCAAGATAAACTTGACTCGAAATTCTTGTCTATGCATACTGTTAGAGCACTGCTCGGTCGAACTCATAAGCGTTGCTATATCAAGCTTCTTTGTCAAGTTTAGTTGATCAAAACTATATACTTGATTTCTAGTCTACTTATAGCCACGTCTCGGATTAGGATAAAAGTGTGTAGTTGAGATTTATACTTCATGACGTTCACCAATTGAAGAAGAAGATCTACTGAAGAGCTTGGATGAACTTCATCAACAAAAGGTATAGGGAGACTAAACCTTATCTATCACTCAGAAATCTATTCTATTTTATCTTCTAAAGAGACTAAGTCGTATAGATATATATGTTAGAGCATTGCTCGGTAGAACTCGCAAGCGTTGCTATCTCAAGCTTGTTTGTCAAGTTTAGTTGATCAAAACTATAAGTCTTGATTTCTAATCTACTTATAGCTATGTCTCAGATTAGGATAAAATGTGTAGTTGAGATTTAGATTTCACGGAGTTCATCGATTGAAGACGAAGATCTACTGAGGAGAGCTTGGAGGAACTTCATCAACAAAAGGTATGTGGAGACTAAAACTTATCTACCGCTCAGAAGTGTATTCTATTCTATATCCTAATGAGACTAAGTCATATAGATATATAGACTTTTACATTATACACGTTTGATATTTTTAACTGAGTTTATCTCGCTTATCTAATTTCGAAATATGTGTTGGAAGCTTTTAGCTATAGCTAAGTTCATCGTATTCTTGACGATTTTAGTTGGAAACAATTTATTTGTTGGAAACTAAATATTAAGTCAAAAGATGATCATGTGAAAATTACCTTGAAACATCTTACATGATTTGTGTGAGACAATCATTTGATGTCAACTTGGAAAGTTTCATATTGATCATTCGATCACTTGAAAATTACTTATAAGCTAATAGTTTGTATGAGATAGCTATAGTCGTCTTCTAAGGATGTTTCAATGATTGAAATGGGAGTTTAGAACATAAACCTTTATCTGGATACAACACAGTATACATACCTAGTATGCAAACTGTTTTGGTATGATTCAGGTACGGGAACCTTCTTTGCATACCTAGTATGTGAACGGTTTTAACTGTTAAAGTTCGGGAACCTTGTTTGCATACCTAGTATGCGAACGGTTCTACCTGAGTTAGGTCCGGGGCGGCTGTTTGCATACTGGTTTGCAAATGGCTGGACAATACAAAAGTCCGGAACCTATAGTTTGCGTACCAGTTTGCAAACTTAGTGGTTAAAGTTATAAAATCGGATATGTATGATTCACATACTCATGCACAAATACATTTATGAATTAAGGAATACAATCTTTACAAACCGTGGCTTAATGTTCATGAATTGATTCTTGTATAAGTACTTTGTACGATTACGAATCAATCCGATTTTGATTCAATTGGTTCATATATATTTCTATGAGATAGTGAACAATTGAACAACTCTATGTGAAATAAAATTAGATTCACTTGATTATCTTTCATGATTGATTGATCATCATAGTTGATCTAGATGTGTTAGATGAATGTGGTTAAGAAAAAAGTGTTCATATGGCAAACTCCGGTTAACTATTATTGAGCCAACTCAGTATACACGTTTAAGTACGGTTACCCATATCTAAATAAAGGTATATTTCATTTGTGTGTAACAAGCTAAGACCATCTAATGGTGGAGAGATATTTCTTTGATTTTAATAAAACTTAGCTTGAATTTTAAATCAGGTTTTCATCTAATAGTGAATATTGAATCCTTTGTTTCTAAGCTATCTTAGCTTTGTGATGTGGTTTTGTACAAGTGGTAAGTAATATGATTTTTTCAAGACTTGTAGCGATTGTGATTTTTAGACTTAATTTTAGAACTCAAAATATAGAAAACTCAAAAACAAAAGGTGATGTGATTATTATGGAGAGACCATGGCTAAGGATTTCACTATTTACCAATTCCAAAGTGATACTAATTATAACCATGCAATTTCACACGTTCAATTTGATTCTTAACCACTGCAAAAGTAGATTTTTAGAAACAATAAATGTTAATCCAAAGTATGGGACATCAAAACCCTAGGATAAGCATTTTCTATCAATAGAAAATACAATTGTTTAACAAAAATCATAAAATCTATTTTAATTCTAGGCAAATAATCATAAATAAAAATTGCACAAATTAAATAATTAGGGATTACCACTTTTTCATTGGCAAGATAGCTTCCTCCGTCGCCCCAAGGTTAGGTTTTAGCTCATCATTGTGTAAACTTTCCCAAAATATTGATTCATGCTCAAAAATTGTTTACAAAGATGAAAT
Organism: Papaver atlanticum; assembly: GCA_023531105.1. Taxonomy (NCBI): domain Eukaryota; kingdom Viridiplantae; phylum Streptophyta; class Magnoliopsida; order Ranunculales; family Papaveraceae; genus Papaver; species Papaver atlanticum. Next base: position 6,096,823 of record JAJJMB010007130.1, read on the forward strand.
AGAGAGAAAATGATGAAAATCGGGTACTTGCAACGCTTACAAGTTGTTGCAAAACCACTGTTACAATATACGATAATAGAAAAGTGTTGTAGTCACTGTTGATATGTCGCTGCAAAGACTGCTGCAAAACCGAGAATAAACCACGGTTTATTAATGATAGGATTTGACAGCTTAATGTTCTTCGTGCGTTCTTCTCAACAGCAGCAGCAGAAAGATTACTGCAATTTGATTTTTCTTCACTCTGCAACTCTATCTTCTGGACCAAACTCTCCCTACCCTTTATGAATCCCGTAACACAATTTTATAGCCACAGCAACCCAAAATCTTTGTAATAACTTCCAGAAATCATCGCAATAACTTCTTTCATATTCACGGGTATTATTTCCTTCTTTATATTCTTCACGCGTCTGTGAACAGACAACTCTCCTTTTTTTTTATCTCTTTCACGTTCCAAACTAGTTGCCAGCACATGGAAAATTGAGTCGAATCCTCTCCAAATACACACCAACCTCAGTTATATTCGGGAAAGAATGTGAGAACCCGAGATATGCTCGTGCTTTGCTGTGTGCAACAGACTCCTCTTTCTTCGATTCTGAGTTATATACCAATCCTGTTTTAGCTAAACAGGATATTCCCAACTAATTCTGACGAAAATCTCTCACAAAATCTTGACAGCAATCAATACAGAAGTTACGCAGATTTAAACCATTTTTTCCCGCCTTTTTCAATCTTCAAACGATGAAGATGAATGCCCCCTATCCTGAACTGGGGTGCTAATAGAAATGGGTGCTAAGTAGTAAAGAAGATGCCCCTTAACCAGCAGTGAGAGTTTGAATAACACGTATCCTCCGGGTGCCTAAATCAACTTTTCGAGCCGAATCTTCCAAAAATGTTTATTTTCCTGAAATACTTACACACACATAAAACACAAAAATTAGTACAAAATCGAGCACTAACAATGCAGAAAATTGAGGATAACTTAGACACAAAAATGTGTCTAACAAATACCCCCAAACTTATTATTTGCTAGTCCTCGAGCAAATCTAATCTATAAAATAAAAATCCTAACTCACTGTCACAGGCATCGCGATTGCACTTAACGTGTGCAACAAGCCTTTGAACCCCTAGGTGGCCCTAGTGGCCGAGTTATAGTCTCGGGAGGGTTTACAAGAGGTGTACCCACAAAACGTTGACTTCTAATTGGTCACAAGCATCCAAAAATCTATGAGGACATACATATTATCAACTTATCGCCAAGTAACTAGAATGCCAGAGAAATTAAAGGTATCCTGCTCTATAGCTGAATAAAGAAAAGGGGAGACACATCCGTTATACTGCTAGATAAAGAGATATCCGCTACACAGCTAGATAAACATTATGAGATGCATCCGCTTTACAGCTGGATAAGATTAGGAGAGAGATAAAGATGGGAGGGACATCTGCTACAAAGCTGGACAAATTATGTGTGATGAGTTGAACCAGTGTTAGAAAGATCTTGTGTCAGATGGAAAGCGGACTAACAAAGCAACCAATATGCATCTCTCTTCGACTCTCTCATAGTGCTCAGTAGAAACAACATCTTCTTCGGCTTCAACTGTTGATGATAAACTCTTGAACCTCGTAAAACCTTGACAATTGACTCTTCTCTTTGATTTCCTGCTTGAAACTTTCTTATAGATTTCTACTTCCCTATGGCCTTATTGAACAAAAAGCTAACAACGAAATTTAAATGTATATATCTTTTTCTTTCTTTTTTTCATTTTCTTTTTTTCATTTTCTTTTTGGTAACACAAAAATAACAATAATAAAATTTATATGGCCATGAGAGAAGGACTTTAGCACCTGGATCTTCACAACTTGTAATGTCTTGGTATCATGAACTTCTCCAACTTACATCGTTTGATTTTCTTTGCTCTTATAACTTCTAGTAACTAAGTCTTCAACTTTGATTTTGAATTCTGCTTTTCTATTATTGCTTATAAACCTTAAACGTCTTCAACTTTCTTCATAGATTTTTATGTCACTCCCTTTGTTGATGATGATAAGTTTCTACTGAGAGAGAGTCGTAATCCGGTAACTAATAAGACTACATTGTAAGGTTGCTTTGTCTTTCTGGCAGTTCCTTCTGGCCTAATTGTCTTTCCATCATGGATGGTTGGGTCCATCAGGATTACCCTCTAAAGGGTAAGTTTTCTCTCCTGAGTGTCAATGATTTCTCAATAATGTCTTTTTCTCTAATGTCTCACTAGAATGTTATCCCTAGCAATTCGAATTTCCATCTTTTCGGTGAGAAACAGTATGTAAACTTATCTAACCGAATACTATGTGACCCTAAAAGTTTTTCCATTACCCCCAAACTTAAATCTAACATTGTCCTCAATGCTCTAAAAATAAAATTAAAAGCATGAACAAGGAAAAATTGTTACCACTCAAAGGAAAGGAAATAAGGAAGGATATTATCGTAATGCATGAGCAAGGGTCACCTCCCAAGGAGTGTTAAGTTTAAAGTCTTCAGCCAAACATCAAATACCTCAAAAAGGATTTTCACTTTCCAAAGTCATATACCAATAGCCGAAACAGCTGTGGGTCCTCAGAACCAAATAGAGCTTACACAAATATAAGACTACCATCTTGGATTAGAAAAATGAACAGACGGAGCATAACCTTATATAGGGATTCTCTCAAGGCAACTAGATTTGTATGGGATTTCCCTTTGGGCTCTATATGAGTGTCTAGAAAAACAGGTTCAGCCAAATGACAGGTCTTTAAAAACTGGATTTCCTCAAATCTAGAGGATCGGGTAGCAGAGTTTGAAGAAACTCAAGTAATACCTTAGAGGCACAAACCTTGAGTACCAAGTTAAGGACTTCAATTAGGGATACTTGATGATCACCATAATCATCATTACCCCCAAACTTAGGGTGAACACTATCCTCAAATGGACCAAAATCTATGGGATGGTTTCTAGGGTCCATAAAGTCAACACAATGACGAGCTTCTTTTGGGGACTGGTCATCTAAATGAACAACATCATCATATAATGGATTATCAAAGAAAATCTCTAGCATAGGCTCATCAACTAATGTGTTCGTCATGGTTACTTCCTCCGACTCACTGAAAGGTTCATCAAATAATGGATTATCAGGAACTAAAGTGCTAATCATGTTCACCACTTCTAAATCATCCACCTCAGAAGACTTAACAACATTAAAGACATTTAGCTCAGTAGACATGTTACCAAAAGATATGTTCATAAGTCCGGTTCTACAATTGATGATAGCATTAGATGTGGCTAAGAATGGGCGACCTAAAATCATCGGGATTTGAGCACTTGGGTCCTGAACAGGCTGGGTATCTAGAACAACAAAATCCACTGGGTATATGAATTCTTCATGTTTTGGGGTAAAAACTGTTTCTGCTGGTTTTGGTAAATTTGGGTGTGTTGACGAGAAACGAATTTATACCTAAACAAATGCACTGCACGGGAGTACTTTAGATTCGAGAGATCAATCTGTACAATCCTGGCCTATACCAAGAAATGGCCGTTCCAGTCTTGCTTCGGTCACAAAGTGAAGGATAAGGGTTGGTCTTAGGGAGGGAAGCAAAGAAGGTGTTGAGACCAGAATGGTTAATTCTGAAGGTGTGGCTATTTATGACTTGTATCAGAATTTGAAACTGGCTTGCGGAATGTAAGCTATCAGTTCTTTTGTGTTTTTCTGGATACTGTGTTGTTGTTAACAAAAACTTTGTCATTTGGTCGAAATAGATAGAAACCTATTTATACAGGTCATAATTGAACGCACCCTGATCTCGTAGGAGGTGGGAGTAGCTGAGTGATGGAGAAGTGGGGTAATGTGTAAATGCTAGAAACCATGTCCCAACTATGAAGGAAACATGTTAGTTTACACCCACTACTTCTTGCCACCACTAACTGCCCGCTTTCCTGACACTTTCTTATAATGGGCGTGTTGCACGACGCACGCTATAAACCTCCAGACAAATACCCTGATGAGTATCCCCCAGTTTGTGACATGTTTGATGTCTCGAGTATTTTCGTGGAAAATATGTAGCAGATTGTTGAGTGGGTGTCGTATGCAAGACCTAGTTATTCTGATTAATTGTATGATATGTTTTGTAGTTGTAGTGGTAAAAAGATTCGAACTCTAAGACTTGTGAATGATTTTTTAGACTCAAATTAAACTCAACAATTAAATAAAGTTGTATCAAAAATATAAAGAAAACACCAAGACTCTGGATTCCACCATTAACCAATTAAGTGATAAACTCTAATCAATATTCATGCAATTTTTTATTTTAAAGTGATTCTAATATTTTGCCTCTAATAGATTTTTGAAGTAATAATTGTAACCATAAAGCATGAAACATCAGAAGTTTAAAAACCTAGCATGTTCCATCAAAACAATTCACAACTACTCAATAAAAATCAATTTTCCTATATTAGTTCTATGCAAATAATCATATAAAAAATTGCAAAAATAATTAAAATAGAATTATGCAACTTTTCATGGAACAATGGCTTCCTCCGTCGCCTCGGCTAAGGGGTTTAGCTCCTCATATTAATCACTTGCTCAAAGTACATATTTATAGCTCAAAAGTTGATTAAAAGAGTAAAAGAGTACACTGTAGTCGCTGAAGGTCTAAAACAGAAGACATAATCGTCGGTAAAGGTCTTCTGTGACTGCAGGAAACTGTTTGTAAACGATACTCAGCTGCTGCTGTTGAACTACGATATTCGTCTGTGACTGCAGGAAACTCTCTTCTACAACAAGATACGGGATTTTTTATTCCCTGTTTAATCTTCACGCGTATTCTTCTTCCTTTTTCAACTCAAAACTTCTCTAATTGATATCTCTTCAAGCTTGGTAACAACATCCTGTGAGAATATCTTCTCCTATCCAAAAATAGAACCAAACTTCACCCGTAATATATTTTTTTTCCTGTTTTGAAGAAATAAAAATGGAAACTTGCTTTTCTTACGTTAAGAACTCATCTACCGGCTCTGTTTTCATCCCATAACTTCATGCAGATCCAAATGCTAGGAAATCACCGAGAAAATCTCACCCAAAGTCTCGCCAGAAAGTTGCGAAGGTGAAGTTTTATCTTCCCGCCAAAACTCGCGTTCAAACGAAGGGGATGACCTCCCCTTATCCGGACCAGGGGTGCGAATAGCAAGTGGATACCCCTTAGTAATTTTCTCCCATGAGCGCAAAAACCACTTTTCGAGCCAATTTCGCCGCAAAAGCCTATTTCTCCAAAAACACCTACAAAGGAATAAAATACCAAAATTAGTACAAAAATGGGTACTAACACTATACACAAAAGATATGAAAATAGATACATAAATGCGTCTATAAAATACCCCCAAACTTTTTATTTGCTAGTCCCGAGCCAATCAAAATTAAAAAATAAAACAAAATCCTAACTCACTGTCGCAGGCATCGTCGATTGCACTTAGCATATGCAACAAGCCTTTAAACCCCTAGGTGGCCCTAGTGGCCGAGTTATAGTCTCGGGAGGGTTTACCAGAGGTGTACCCACAAAACCTTTACTCCAGACCCTAGCTATCTATGCAGAACCTTGGAATGCACTAAAGAATCTCCTTGGTTGGCATACTTATTGATTACGGGAGGAAGTACCCTGATGCGAAATTCCAATTGCTGTATATGAGTTTGCACTCAAGTATACTAAAATTCATATATAAGTGACATAACTCTACTCAGATAGTCGCACTATGGATATCAATATCCGGAATCAAACAAATCACATGAATAGATTAAGAAGTAGATGGTTGCGAATGGACTTCAATGCCAAGATGAACCTATGACCTAGTGGATTGAGATACTGGTCTGGACTAATATCAACACAACTGGCATATACAAGGGAACCAGTGGTCGACAATCCTAAATCTATATCAACTCAGCTGGCATATACAAGGGAACCAGCGGTCGACTTTATAATAAACCTTTTTTTTTTTTTTTAACGACATGATTAGATCTTTTGGATCCAAGCGCATGCTTCTTGTCAGCAGATTACATGGTAATTCCCGTGGATCCTTCATTCCACGCTTGTTTAAGTGACGGAGACAGGGAGAACACACACATATTGCTATCCAAGTGTTAATATTTATTCCGATCGGTCTAATTGGTCTGGTCTTGTTTTTTTTAGTAACTCAATCACTCTATTTCAACCCAGCAGACATCAACATAAAAATTTGCAAAAACAAAAACAGAAGTAATAAGATGATTCCGAGATACGGTTAAACTATCATGTTATTTCTAACACCTGAGCTCTATGCTTTTATGAATAGACTCTTTAGATGTTTCCATCTACTCAGATTGGTTCCTCAACTCCTAAAACCAAAATGCTTCCATCCACTTAGATTGGTTAGTGACATCCTTAATAGGCATAAATTTCTAGGCTCTGGAGTTTATAATGCAACAAAAAAGTTTCTCCCATACCCCCAAACTTAAATCTAACATTGTCCTCAATGTTCTAAAGATAAAATTAAAAGCATGAACAAGGAGAAACTGTTACCATTTGAAGCAAAAGAGTTAAGGAAAGATATTACCGTGTTGCATGAGCATGGGTTACCTCCCAAGAAGTGCTAAGTTTAAAGTCTTCAGCCAGACATCAAGTACCATAAATGGCTAATTACCTTTCAAATCATATATCAGTAGTCGAAATAACTGTGGGTCATCAGAACCAAATAGCACTGCCACTAATATGAGACAACTGCACAGGATTAGAAAAATTAACAGACGGAGCACAACCTGATCTAAACTTTCTTGCAAGACAACTTGGTTTATCTGTGACGCCCTCTTAGGCTTCATGTGAGTGTCTTGACAAACGTATTTTTCCGAACTATGAGTTCCCAATTCCTGGACAGTATCAGGAGGATCGGGTTGTGGAGTCGGGACAGACTCTAGTAATACCTCAGGCACACTGGACTCGAGTCTCAAGTTAGGGACTTCTAATAATGATACCTGACCATCACTACCCCCAAAATTAGGGTAGTCAGTATTCTCAGACAAACCTCTAATTATTGCTTGAATTTCCGGATCCTCAGAGTCTTTAAAATACTCAAGAGCTTCTTCCAGTTCTCTACCCCCAAACTTAGGGTCATCATTACTCACAGAAAGACCTAACACTAGTGACTGAATTTCTGGGTCTGTAGAGTCCTTAGAATATTCGAGAGCTTCTTCTAGTTCAAAAGTTTGGTCATCTATCTTACCTAAGATAATTGTCTCATCAAATTCATTTAAAGAATCACCAAACAAAGTGTCATCCCAATTATCCTGAACTAGATACTGAACCAAAGTACTAATCATATTCACCTCCTCTAAATCATCAGAAGGTTGTCTAGTAACATTAAAGACATTTAGTTCAGTGGTCATATTACCAAAGGATATGTTCATAAGTCCGGTCCTACAGTTGATAACAACATTAGACGTGGCTAAAAATGGGCGACCTCAAATCACCGGTATTTGATTCTCTTGGTCAGGGACAGGTTATGTATCTAGGACTACAAAATCCACAGGATAAATAAACTTATCGACCTCAATAAGAACATCTTCTATCACACCACGAGGAATTTAACTGACCTATCAGCTAACTGCAGTGTTATCTTGGTGGGTTTCAATTCACCAAGTCCCTGTTGTAAGTACACATGGTACGGAAATAAGTTCACACTAGCTCCTAAGTCAAGTAAAACTTTTTCTACCTTGTGTTTTCCTATCGTGCAAGCAATGGTAGGGGCACCTGGGTCTTTATACTTAGGAGTTGTGGTGTTCTGAATGATCGAACTTACATGACAGGATAAAAAGGCTTTTTTGGGGACACTAAGATTTCGCTTTCGCGTACACATATCTTTGAGGAACTTGGCATAAGCCGGAAGTTGCCTAATTGCTTCTAGTAACGGAAGGTTTATGGTAACTTTCTTAAAGACCTCCATAATGTCATTAAAGTTGGATTCATTCTTTGTTGGTACTAGTAGCTGTGGAAATGGGGCTCTAGGAATAAAATAGGGCCTCTAAGGAACCGAATTGACATCATCAGAGATTTTATCAGTCTCCTCAGCTATGGATGGTCCTGAGGGGTGAACTACAGTTTTCTCACTTTCGGGCATGTTTACCTTATTGTCTACAACTCTACCACTCCTAAGGGTTCTAATAGCATTCAATTGATTTGATGGTTTTGTACCTACTTCATGAACTCCTCTAGGGTTGGGTTGTGTTTGACTAGGAAACCTACCTTTTTCTCTCAAAGACTCATTCATCGGACCTACCTGGGTTTTTAACTCGGAAATAGCCTGACTATTTTCTTGTCCTATCTTGTTACTAGCTTGTAGACTTAGTTCTACTGATTGCTGAAATTTTGCAGTTTGCTGAGTTAACAACACGAGAGACTCCTCTAGGCTTAGGATTTTCTTATCCGACTGATTCTGAAATTGAGCTTGTCCCGAAGGATTCTTAGCATAACTAAAACCTGGGGGGGCATTAGAGTTACTAAACTGACCTTGATTCTGGTCCTTAGACCATGCAAGGTTCGGACGGTTTCTCCACCCAGGATTATAGGTTTATGAATATGGGTCAAATTTCTAACGATTATCGAGTCTAGTGTTATTATAAAGAGCATTGGCTTGCTCTTCATTATTATGGCCTTCCCAAAAAGGCTCCGATCTACCACTAGTATGACCCATTTCTAGAACTTCTAACCTTTTAGCTATCGCTGCAATCTTGGCATCTGATTCATAGCCTCCTTCTACCCTATTAACGTTTCCTCTGCTTAGAAGAATTGTTTTCCGGGGTTCCCTACTATTTTCCCATTGTTGGGTCTTTTCGGCGGCTTCATTACAAAATGTCATTGCCGCATCAACAGTTTGATCCTCAAACCCACCTGTACACAAAGCTTCAACCGTGGTTATTGTGGAATAATTTAAACCCTCATAAAGGATCTGAACTAGCCTAACCTTTTCTAAACCATGGTGAGGACATTGTGTTAACAAATCATTGAACCTTTCCAAATACCTATACAAAGATTCTCCCTCTTGTTGTGAAAATGTACAGATTTGCGTCCTAATAGACGATGTTTTGTGCCTAGGGAAAAACTTATGGAGAAAGGCAGATGTAAGTTGTTCATATGTTTCGATTGACTCAGATTCAAACTATACAGCCACGATTTGGCTTTATCTTTCAGGGAAAAGGGAAATAACCTAAGTTTCAAAGCATCATCATCTAAGCCTCTAATTCTTAGGGTACTGCAAATTTCTTCAAAATCCCTAACATGGAAATAGGGGTTTTCATTTTCTTTCCCTAAAAAGATTGGGAGCATCTGTATGGTCCCAGGTCTAAGTTCATAATTGGCTTCTGTGTAATCTAACTTAATACACGAGGGACGAGTGGTCCTAGTCGGATTCAACAAAGCTTTCAAAGTAGCAATTTCCGGTACTTTCGGAGTATTAGGAATTCTCTCTTCAGGAGAATGTTCAAAACATGACTCTCCGAAAATCGTACTTTCTAGATTAAGGTAATCGAGACGCTTAGAACTGCTAGGTTTTTCTTTAATAAATCTACCCAGGGCGTCTCTTTTACGTTCAGACATACAAGAGTTTCCTAAATTGGAATGGTAAGCAATCACAAATCTAGGACGACTCAACAATCAAACCTATTGATTTCTAGCAAACAAAAAGCATGATGGCTCCACTTAGATTGTTTCTAGACCAGCTTCTACTCTTCCAAGAGGTAACTGGGTATAATTTTAGCAAACCTCGTAGGACGATCCGAATAAAGTAAGTCGAAGAGAAGTATGAGAAGCTCAGAGGAGCTTTGATACCCCCACCACTTTGGCAACGCTTCCCTGGGTTACAAGGCGGCTCTAATCGACTTACAGTAATCTTCCTGAACTTTGAGTTAGGCTAAAAAGATACCCAATACGATCCTTTTGAACGACTTTCCTACAAGCTCGTTACCCTATCGGTTTCGTTCTAGTCAAAATTTTAAGCTTGGGTTCACGTTCGGTATTGTTTTCCTAAGGAGGGCAAGAAGAGAACGGTGATGAAATCCGAACCCTTATCTTGTATGGCCAGGCCTTGCCCTTTACTAGGAAAATAAATGTCCGTATTCAGTCCTCAGCATATATGCATATGAAGGAAGACAGTAACTCGCTGACATGGGATTCACGAGTGTTCAGAATCTTACCTCTCGTTCCAGATGGGGGATGAATCGGTTGTAGTCGATTCGGGCCACTGACTCCTATGTCAGTGTACGAACCCAAGGTGCAGAGACAATATCGTAATTGTCCTCCTTCTCTACAAACAGTTTTTTATATTTAAAGATACCCTTCCGTAGGGTATATAAAAATAAAAAATAAAAATAGTGTCCAAAGTCCAAAAAGTCCAAAAAAAGAAAAGAAAAATTACAAAATAATAAAGAAACCCTAATACAATTTTTTTTCTAAAAAAATAAACAAAACCCTAGAAAAATAAAAAATAAAAAATAAACTAAAATAAATAAAAAATAACTAAAATAAAATTATCTTCTTTTCCGTTCTTTTCGCTTTAATCTTTTGCTCCAAGTCTTTACGAAATCACCAAACTCCTTGGCTCAATTTTTTTCTTTACGTTCCAAAACCTGTAGACAAAAGACAAATACCCAAAAACGTAAAATAGAACAAAAATAAATCTAAAACCCTAAAAACTAGTCCGCGTCGGCGGCGCAAAAAATTGATATGTTTTGTAGTTGTAGTGGTAAAAAGATTCGAACTCTAAGCCTTGTGAAGGATTTTTTAGACTCAAATTAAACTTAACAATTAAATAAAGTTGTATCAAAAATATAAAGAAAACACCGAGACTCTGGATTCCACCATTAACCAATTAAGTGATAAACTCTAATCAATATTCATGCAATTTTTTCTTTTAAAATGATACTAATATTTTGCCTTTAATAGATTTTTGAAGTAATAATTGTAACCATAAAGCATGAAACATCAGAAGTTTAAAAACCTAGCATGTTCCATCAAAACAATTCACAACTACTCAATAAAAATCAATTTTCCTATATTAGTTCTATGCAAATAATCATATAAAAAATTGCAAAAATAATTAAAATAGAATTATACCACTTTTCATGGAACAATGGCTTCCTCCGTCGCCTCGGCTAAGGGGTTTAGATCCTCATATTAATCACTTGCTCAAAGTACATATTTATAGCTCAAAAGTTGATTAAAAGAGTAAAAGAGTACACTGTAGTCGCTGAAGGTCTAAAACAGTAGACAGAATTGTCGGTAAAGGTCTTCTGTGACTGCAGGAAACTGTTTGTAAACGATACTCAGCTGCTGCTGTTGAACTACGATATTCGTCTGCGACGGTTCAGTGTGGGTTGTATGTTCTTCTTCTTCTTCTCCGGCAGCAGCAAAACTCGGTTTCCTGCAAATTGATATTTTTCGGCTCTGTGGTGTTCTAAACTTCCCCTAAAGTCTTCCTTCCCCTTCTTAGGACTCTCACCACCCTATATATACACCACAGGCTCTCTAAATCTGTCGGAAAATCTTTTTTTTCTCTTCTACAACAAGATACGGGATTTTTTATTCCCTGTTTAATCTTCACGCGTATTCTTCTTCCTTTTTCAACTCAAAACTTCTCTAATTGATATCTCTTCAAGCTTGGTAACAACAACCTGTGAGAATATCTTCTCCTATCCAAAAATAGAACCAAACTTCACCCGTAATATAAAAAAAATCCTGTTTTGAAGAACTAAAAATGGAAACTTGCTTTTCTTACGTTAAGAACTCATCTACCGGCTCTGTTTTAATCCCACAACTTCATGCAGATCAAAATGCTAGGAAATCACCGAGAAAATCTTACCCAAAGTCTCGCTAGAAAGTTGCGCAGGTGAAGTTTTATCTTCCCGCCAAAACTCGCGTTCAAACGAAGGGGATGACCTCCCCTTATCCGGACCAGGTGTGTGAATAGCAAGTGGTTACCCCTTAGTAATTTTCTCCCAGGAAAAACCACTTTTCGATCCAATTTCGCCGCAAAAGCCTATTTCTCCAAAAACACCTACAAAGGGATAAAATACCAAAATTAGTACAAAAATGGGTACTAACATTATACACAAAAGAGATGAAAATAGACACATAAATGCGTCTATCATTGTACACCAGCTAGGTGGCGGATATCCATGTGTGGCAAGTAAGTCAGGAGACTTTCCGCACGAGAATGGTGTGTGAAGCTATTAGGTTAGTCTTGGTTGGTCACTTAAGACTTACCATAGGCCGATCAATTCCGTGGCGAATTTGGATGGCTGAGATTGTAATTCATGAGAGAAGGTGGCCGTTGATTATAGCCACATTCCGTTGGCACCTGGTGATGGCATAGTGGCGCCAGTGGCATGGTGGCACGATTGGCATATGCCAGTGGCATAGTGGCGCGAATAGCGCCTGGCGTAGCCGCGGTCGTTATTCCTTTGTTGCTGCTCCTATTTTCCGCCGCTCCTATTTTATTCCTTGTTTTCTGATTTTGGGTAGGACTTTGCACCTACTAATCCATGGCGGATCAATTGCCTAGTTTGCCTAGGTTTAGTTTCGACCAGCAGGGTCTGATATACTGCGCAGGGCGTAAAAAACCTAATTTTTGCAGATTAATTAGGTTGATATTGAATCTTGTGAATTATCACAAAATTGATTGGATTCTGCGTGTTGACACTGAGTTATTTATTGCCAGAGAGCAGGATGCCTTCTGACTGAGTACTTTTATGCAAACCTCAACCTTGATACTTCGGGAAATTTATGATACTCAGCTGTAAGTGAACAATAATTGTCATGTCATATCAATATTAAGGGTTCCGCCGTGGAACACAGCACATAAAGTATTCAGTGAGTCCTATATTAATGAATAATAATGGAAGGGTGTCGAAATTTACAGAATATCTGGGATTGTTGCTACATGCACCATTCTGGATAAATTTCATGTAAACATATTGAATTGCTCAATTAATGAGCAAATGAAGAGGTTGTGTACTCATCACTTTTACATGGCTCTGTCTCTTTGCAAAATGACAGCATAAAAAATGAAGGGTTTTACAATTTTAGCCATGAACTAAAAACCACCATCAACATTAAGTCCCGTGCTTAGCACGCAACAGTGACATTGTTGCGGGGTAAGCATTAGATGGTGACAGTCAAGCGGAAAAATGGTCAGGCCAGAGTAAGTAAACATTACCAGGGAAGTGGCCGCCTCATATCTTCGGGATGTGCTTATGCCGGGGCTTCAAGGTGGAGAAATGCATCCTTTCTTTGACTATCTGGACGTTTTCTCCCGGTCTTCATTAGGGTTTCGATGAGAAACATTACTCGTCGAAGTTGAATCCTTGACTATCAGATAAGTCCCGTTGTGGTTGTTCAACATCCGTTTCTCCTTAGGGTTTCCGCCATATATATGCAGGTGAACTAGACTGTCCTCCCCAGTTCAGAAAAAAGACCCTTCTTGTTGAATTCATATCTCTTCATCATGTCGAACAGAAGTGAGTCATCTTCAAGCCAGCCAGACTCTTCGGCAAAACGCAGGCGGCTTGTATCCAGAGTATGACTCTAATTAACTCTTGATTTTGAAGTGATGATTCTTCTTTTCCTCATAATACTGCTATTTTTTTTAGAGTGGGCATATTACTGGGTCTTGCGACAACTCCCCCGTCCGGATCATCCGAGTCAAAAAGATCATACCGGTATGCCTTTTACTGACGAATAGATATTTGCTTGCCACCACTGGTAGGTAATAAAGTGAGATTTTCTGTTTTTGTAAAGGTAACCAGCTGGAACATGCGTGACCGTGGTTGACGACGATGATATGGCCACTCCTCTTCCTTCAAGCTCGAATACGTCGACTGCTGTAGACCTGGAAAACGCTGATTTGGATATTTCCTGCTACGAATACCCCAATGCAGGCTTGCAATTTGATATTCACATGAAATGTTTATCTTCTAGTTACTCAAGTGTTGGTGAATTCCTAGTGCAGAAAGAATTCGTGGCTTTGTACACAAAAATATGGAGAAGATATGGCCACATTGCCACTAGGAACGTGGTGCGGCATTGCTCGTCTGCTTTAGTTACCACGGTGAACTGCCTCCTTCCTATGATTGTCGAAATGGAAGGCACATCCATTCGCGACGTCACTGAATAAACTATTGAAAAGTGGGAGAACATTGTATCTACCTGTGAATCCATAGAATTTAATGTGGTTTGTCTGCGGCACCATATGAACATTGTCAAAGTTGATCGAGACGGTATCCTCGCTAATGTCATTCCTGCCACCAAGGCTATTTTGGAAGAGGAGAAGGCTCTGACTGCTGAATCTGAAAAGGTGGAACAGGCGATCCAGAACTTGAAGAGTAGGACTGGAAGGTATCAAGATAGGTTGAAGATGATGCTTTCAAGGAACTAAAACTTATTGGATGGTCTTTTCTGAGCCATTCTTATTATGCAGTCATGAGAACGCCTGATGGCTCTTTTGGGTTTTGAACTTCTTCTTCTTTTTTTTGAATTGTATTGGGTTTTAGAAAAATGCAAACGGAATTTTCATTAATATGTCCTGACTAAATGAAATTTTGATAACTTAGATGTGAGAGAAATGAAAAATGCCTGGATGGCCGTGCTATGAAACGGCAAGGATGGAGTAATGGTCAGGCGTAGTATGCCTTGAGCCATTTTCCATTGATGACCGCTTCCAATTTGCCTCCATCCTCTTTGACAATCTTGTAGTACCCACTGTTATACACCTTGGTTACCATATAAGGACCTTCCCATTTTGGGGAAAACTTTGGTGCGGACATGTTTTGCTGAATGTGCTTAGCAGTCTTCAATACCAAATCTCATATTTGGAAAGTTTGAGGTTTTACAGCTTTATCGTATGCTCTGGAGACCCTATTTCTGTATGCCTGAGCATGCTCTCCTGCTTTAGTTCTCCTGGAGTCCAGAGTATCTAATTCCGCTATTCTGGCACTCGATGCTTCGGTCTCATTCCATTGAACTCCACTCGTCGCTGCAATCCTAGACGACGGAATTTTAATCTCTGCCGAGAGAATTGCATCTATGCCATAGACAAGTGAATAGGGAGAGACGCCAGTAGAGCTTCTAGGTGCCGCCCGATATGCCCATAGTGCCATGGGAAGTTGTTCGTGCCACGTTCGAGGATTATCATGTATCGTTCGGCTGAGAATTCGAATTAAAGTCTTGTTGGTGCTCTCGGCTTTCCCATTCCCTTGGGGGTAGTAAGGAGTAGAGAAGACTTGCTTAATTCCATATTCTTCGAGTAACTCTTGTACTTGCTTGTTGGCGAAGGGAGTGCCATTAACAGTAATGATGTGCTTAGGCACGCCAAACTGATAAATGATGTATTCCTTAATAAATGTTGCAATCGTCGCTCCAATAGTCCCTCGCAGAGGAATATCTTCAACCCATTTAGTAAAGTACTCCGTTGCGGTTATGATATACTCATGCTGCTTTGACGATGGCGGATTGATCTTCCAATTGATGTCAAGTCCCCAGCTGTAAAATGGACACGGACTACTTACCGAGTGTAGGGGAGCAGAAGGTACGTGGATGAGGTTCCCGTGAATTTGACATTCGTGGCACTTTTGAACAAACACCGCTGCATCGTCTTCCATAGTTGTCCAGTAATATTTCTCATGTATCTGGAGAAATAGTTTCTTCTTCCCTTGGTGTTCACCTTCATGCATCTCCTTCAACATAATTGGGATTTCCGCCTTTGCCAGGCATCGTAGCAGATCACCTCCAAATCTTTTACGGTATAGGTTTCCTTCATGAAATACAAATCTTTTGGCTCTTTGCAACATCTTGGCTGCATCCTTCTTATTGGTAGGGAGTACACCGTCGTGGAGGTAACTGATGTATGGCTCTCTCCACTCCCAGCATGGCTAATGTTAAATACTTCCAATTGATGTGTCGGTGCTTGAAAATTGGAGCAAGACCCTTGGAGCGATCGAGATTGAGTCTCCATATCCGTCCAGTAGTAGCCAAGGCGTTGAAGACGACGGTAAAGAGTTACCACCAACGTTTGTCCATAAATTTCGCCGTGGACATGGTTAAGTTGTAGATGTGCTTCTTCGTCTCCGAGACATCTCAATAGGGATCCATCTGGGTTTCGATGATATAGCACCCCGTGAAGCATGAAGAAGTTTTGTAGGGCTTTGAGACTAACCTTTCCTTGGAAAAGCGAACTTTTAAGCTCTTGAATAATCGGGGTCCTCCAATCATTGGATTCAGTATCCTTAGACTGCAAAATCCATGTCGATGCCACGTCCGTCTCCTCACCGTCAAAGTCTCTTCCAAACCTTCGAATTGCAGCTTCGAGGCTAATGTGGCTAGGCAATCGGCGTTTTTGTTGTTGTTTCGACCGACATGAGTTATGGTCGCATCAGCAAGGTAATTCAATAACTTTTGCGCCTCAGATCTATACGGGGCCAGTGTTACCTATTTTAGTGCGTACACTCCATTCATCTGGTTAACCAGTAATTTAGAGTCGCCTCTTACTTCCAGGTGCGTGGCTCCTGCTCGTTTGGCCAGCGACAATCCTATGAGAAAGGCTTCATATTCCGCTGAATTGTTGGTGCACTGAAAGTCCAGCTTGAAAGAATACGAAAATACTTTACCAGTTGGAGACACTAGAACCACACCCGCTCCTCCGGTATTATTGTTAGGGGTGGCGGAGCCGTCGAAATATAGTAACCACACTTCTTATTTGACGAAAGAGATCTATGGAAATTCCCTAGGAAGGTCTTCATGCAGTGCGGTGGTACCTTCTCCCGGGAAAGCTGCTAGTAAGTCTACTACTGCTTGTCCTTTAATAGCCCTTGGGGGAGCGCATGTTATATCGAGCTCTGATATTTGGAGGAGCCATTTGGCCGGCCTGCCTATCAAGGCCGGTTTTGAGAGCAAGAATTTGACATAATCGGCTTTAGATATCAGCACCACTTTGTTCGACGACAGATAATGCCTAAATTTCTGAATAGAGTAAATCAGGGCTAGGCATGCCTTCTCCGCCTTGGGGTATCTGAGTTCGGCATCTCTCAAAGTCCAACTGAAATAGCATATAGGGTGTTCAATTCCTTCATCGTCTTCTTGAGCGAGGAGAGCTCCAACAGCAGCATCGCTGGAAGCAGTGTAGAGGCACAATGGTCTTCCTTGTATGGGAGATTTCATGATAGCTGGCGATGACAATATTTGTTGAATCTTCCGAAATGATTCTTGTTGTAGCACGGTCCAAACGAAACTTGCTCCCTTCTTCAGCAAGGGGGTGAATGAAGCAATAAGCTGGGTTAAACCAGGTATAAAACGCCGAATGTAATTTACCTTGCCCATAAAGCTATGGAGTTCTTTTACAGTTCGTGGAGGAGGCATCGTAAGGATGGCTTGGTCTTGGCTGGGTCGACTTTGATTCCTTTGGTAGTCACCTGGAATCCCATAAATTTTCCCGAGGAGACACCAAAAGCACATTTCAAAGGGTTCATTTTCAGCTTGTACTCACGACACCTTTCAAACACTTGCCGCAGGACCTCTATGTGGGCTGCTCGAGTTCTTCATTTGACCACTATGTCGTCTACGTAATCTTCGATTTGCTTGTGCATCATATCATGGAAAATTATAATCATGGCGCGTTGGTAGGTAACACCAGCATTTTTCAAACAGAAAGGCATCACAGTATAATAAAAGTTTCCGAGAGGAGTTCGAAAAGCTGTCTTACTTGCGTCATGCTCATACATCTTTATCTGATTGTAGTCGCTGTACCCATCCATGAAAGAGAACATGCCATGTCCGCTGGTAGCGTTTACTAGCATATCAATGTTGGGAATAGAAAAATCGTCCTTGGGGCAGCATTTGTTCAGATCCCTAAAATCAACACAACACCTAATTTGACCGCTTTTCTTCTTTACAGGGACCCCATTGGCTAACCAGGTTGGATGGTGAATGGGTTTGATGAAACCGGAAGCTAGTAACTTTTGAATCTCAGTCTTGATTTGTTCCTCCACATCGTGTATGAACTGCCGTGGAGATTGCTTGAATGGTTTGGATCCAGGTATTTGTGTAGATGATGAGTGACCAATTTTTCATCCAAGCCAGGCATTTCCTCGTATTCCACGCGAATACATCTTGATATTCCTTGAGAAGATTCATAAGTTTTGTGCGTTCATCTGCACATAGAGCCGATCTAATGGAGACGGGTTGTGGAGATTCTTTGCTTCCGATGTTGACAATTTCGAGTTCATCAGTGTTGGAGTTGGTGCCGTCTTGCAACTGCCGTGGAGCATCTGGTACTTTTTCTTGTGGCTTGTTGTTATGATTGCATTCCATTGGGCGGAGAGACTGGGTGGTAGTCTCCCCTGCTAATTGCTAACAGCGGCGCCGATATATAGTCTTCCCTTTTTCATCACGACTTGTGACAAAAGTACGCTCCCTCTTGGTATGAGGATAAGCCGAATTTCCATTTAATAAGGGAAGATTGGCATGTACCGTCAGCGGAGGTGTGCCGTAAGATCTGGCCCCTTTGTTTAGTGATGCAATCCTGTCCTCTTCCTCAATCGACGTCCATGCAGGGAGTGGAGTGCAGTGAACCTTGCCTGATGAGTCTCGTGAATTTTCCCTTGGCTCGAACAGCTCCACGCCACAAATTGGTACATAAGGAGACAAAGACACGGGAATGCGAACAACTTCTTCATTCAGCATAGTTTTCATGCATTGGTGATACGTTGAAGGGATGATCCTGTTATCATGAAGCCACGGTCTTCCCAGTATCATGTGGTAATCCGGCTCCTTCTCTATTACTTCGAATTTTACCTTCGACTGGACTGGTCCCACTGAAAGATTCAGAATGATAAATCCATATATGCTGGATTGGTTTCCTTCAAAATCTGTCATCATGGTGGGCTTCTGTACGATTTTACTTGGCTGCACCTTGGCTGTCCTAAGGGTTTTAAGAATAATGACATTCGAGGATGCTCCCGCATCAATGAGAGCCCTTCTAAATTCTGAATCCTTGATGCATGCAGTGACATGTAGGGTCTATGTTATGACCCTCTTCTGCCATCATGTCGTCTTCAGTAAATGTAACATTGTTAACGGACATCTCTGACATTTTTGAAGCCTCTGGATGTGAAGGAGACAAGCGCGTATCTAGGGCTATTTGATTGATCGCAGCAAATATCTCCGTTCACTGATCCTTTGAAAGGTGTAGAAGTTCGCATAAACTTTCTACCAAAGAAGCTGCTTCCTAACCCACTAGCCTCTGGTTGGTAGTGAAACTGTTGATTCGAGGACGATCATCTGAGGCGTCAGTCCCCAGCGTTGGAATTTCTGGGACAAGGGAGCCGCTCCAATCTGATGTCAATTTGATAAGAAAATTGAGTATGTTGTTTATGGTCTCCTTCATCAGGTCCATGTTCCTTGTGTGGATCTCCTGAACTCCCGCCAACTCGATTAATCTTGGGATTTCTTCATTTGCTGCGCCATTGGGTATGGCGTTGCGAGGAGAGATGTCACCGTTTGCAAGATTCTGACCGGAATTTGGATTTGTTGAATCAGTTCTAAGACCGACCATCCTTTTGAGAATTGGGGTTTCAACCGAGAGATTAACCTCCCACTGTGGTCGCCATTTGTTTTGGGGTAAAAACTGTTTCTGCTGGTTTTGGTAAATTTGGGTGTGTTGATGAGAAACGAATTTAGACCTAATAAAATGCATTGCATGGGAGTACTTTAGATTCGAGAGATCAATCTGTACAATCCTGGCCTAAACTAAGAAATGGTCGTTCCAGTCTTGTTTCAGTCACAAAGTGAAGGAGAAGGATTGGTCTTAGGGAGGGAAGCAAAGAAGGTGTTGAGACCAGAATGGTTAATTCTGAAGGTGTGGCTATTTATGACTTGTATCATAATTTGAAACTGGCTTGCGGAATGTAAGCTATTAGTTCTTTTCTGTTTTTCTGGATATTGTGTTGTTAACCAAAACTCTGTCGTTTGGTCGAAATAGGTAGAAACCTATTTATACAAGTCATAATTGAACGCACCCTGATCTCGTAGGAGGTGGGAGTAGCTGAGTGATGGAGAAGTGGGGTAATGTGTAAATGCTAGAAACCACGTCCCCACTATGAAGGAAACGGGTTAGTTTACACCCACTACTTCTTTCCGCCACTAACTGCCCGCTTTCCTGACACTTTCTTATAATGGGCGTGTTGCACGCTGCACGCTGTAAACCGCCAGACCAATAACCTGATAAGTATCCCCCAGTTTGTGACATGTTTGATGTCTCGAGTATTTTCGTGGAAAATATGTAGCAGATTGCTGAGTGGGTGTCGTATGCAAGACCTAGTTATTCTTATTAATTGTACGCCAGCTAGGTGGCGGATAGCCATGTGTGGCAAGTAAGTCAGGAGACTTGCCGCAGGAGAATGGCGTGTGACACTATTAGGTTAGTCTTTGTTGGTCACTTAAGACTTACCATATGCCAATAAATTCCGTGGCGAATTTGGATGGATGAGATTGTAATTCATGAGAGAAGGTGGTCGTTGATTATGGCCACATTCCGTTGGCACCTGGTGATGGCATAGTGGCGCCAGTGGCATGGTGGCACGATTGGCAAATGCCAGTGGCATAGTGGCGCGAATAGCGCCTGCCGTAGCCGCGGTCGTTATATCTTGGCATATTGGTGTTGAATCCAAATATGGCTTGGCAATATTGGCTCTTGTTTCCACATCAAACTTAATGCCCTAAGTAGAATTATTTGGCATGGTTGGCGTAGCAACCTTACTTAAATTAGGGTTTGGCATGCCAAAACCCTAATTAGCGCGTGTGGCATGTGGGCATGGCACGGTGACATTCTTTGTGCAGATGGTGCCATGGTCGCATCAAAGGAATTATGGCAAGGCTAAAATGTGGGAACGACTACAGGCGCAAGGATAGCCATGGGTGGCCAAAGCATGGCACCATTTTTAGGGTTTCCTGGGTCCCGCATGGCTCGTGACATGTTGCGGGGAAAAAGTGACGTAATTTGGGCCACGACTGGAAATTAGGGTTTCGACTAGTGCCGCTAAAGCAAAAGTCGTGCTTCTGATTAGAATACCCTGATTGAAGTCCGTTATGGCGTTGGCCACGAACAGAAAGTGGGTTAGCACGTAGCTGCGCCATTTGTGGCACATTGGCATGTTACTGCGGCGGAGTGGCATGGTTGGATGCCGATTAGCACGTTGGCGTGGCATTGCGCGTTTGGCATGGTTTGGCCTTTTTATCCGCGTGGCGGGTTTAGAACGACCTGATTGGTCAATAGAAAATGGGTCGGCAAAACATAGGGCATGGCCACATCTTTAGTGCGCGTGGCGCATTTAAAGTGACCTGATTGGCCGATTAGAAAGAGGGCCGGCAAGTATGGGCCCGGCCACATCTCATGTGCATGTGGCGCATTTAAAGCGACCCGATTGGTCGATGGGAAAGAGGAAGGCCGGCAAGCAGCATGGGGGCGTGGCAATCTGCAGGTGGCGCCGGCTGGCCTATGGCGCGACCATACCTCCCTTTGTTGCTGCTCCTATTTTCCGCGGCTCCTATTTTATTCCTTGTTTTCTGATTTTGGGTAGGACTTTGCACCTACTAATCCATGGCGGATCAATTGCCTAGTTTGCCTAGGTTTAGTTTCGACAAGCAGGGTCTGATATACTGCGCAAGGCGCAAAAAACCTAATTTTTGCAGATTAATTAGGTTGATATTGAATCTTGTGAATTATCACAAAATTGATTGGATTCTGCGTGTTGACACAGAGTTATTTATTTCCAGAGAGCAACATGCTTTCTAACTGAGTACTTTTATGCAAACCTCAACCTTGATACTTCGGGAAATTTATGCTACTCAGCTGCGAGTGAACACTAATTGTCATGTCATATCAATATTAAGGGTTCAGTCGTGGAACACAGCACATAAAGTATTCAGTGAGTCCTATATTAATGAATAATACAGGAAGGGTGTCGAAATTTACAGAATATCTGGGATTGTTGCTACATTCACCATTCTGGATAAATTTCATGTAAACATATTGAATTGCTCAATTAATGAGCAAATGAAGAGGTTGTGTACTCATCACTTTTACATGGCTCTGTCTCTTTGCAGAATGACAGCATAATAAATGCAGGGTTTTACAATTTTATCCCTGAACTAAAAACCACCATCAACACTATCAACCTCAATAAGAACATCTTCTATGACACCACGAGGCACTTTGACATACCTATCAGCTAATTGAAGTGTCATTTTGGTCGGTTTCAATTTACCAAGACCTAGCTGGGTATACACATGGTATGGGAGTAAGTTAACACTATCTCCTAAGTCAAGCAATGCCTTATCAACTACATGATTACCAATCACACAACATATGGTGGGGCATCCAGGGTCCTTATACTTAGGGGGTGTCTGGTTCAGAAGAATGGAACTTATTTTACTAGCTAAAAAGGTTTTCTTATGGACATTAAGCTTACGCTTTCGTGTACAAAGATCTTTAAGGAACTTGGCATAAGCAGGCATTTTACTAGTTGCTTCTAATAACGGAATGTTAATGTTTACCTGCTTAAATGTTTCCATTATCTCGTTGAAAATCGACTCCTTCTTTGTTGAGGCTAACAACTGTGAATATGGGGCTTTAGGCACAAAGGTACTCCTATCAGGGATTTCTTGTGACCCTTTAGAAATTTTTTCAGTTTCCTCAGCTATGGTCTCCTCTTGGGAAGTAGAAGGTGGAACTACAGTATGTCCACTAGCAATAGCTACCTTATTGTCTACCGTTTTACCGCTCCTAAGAGTTGTTATAGAATTCACATGGTTTGATGATTTCTCACCAGCTAAAGATATTTGATGTACTCCTCTAGGATTGGGTTGTGGTTGACTAGGGAACTTTCCTTTCTCTCTTTATCTTAAAGACTCGGCAATTAGACCAACCTGGCTTTTTAACTCGGAAATAGCCTGAGAGTTAGCCTGGACCATCTTTTTATTTTCATCTGGACCTTGTGCAATCGATTGCTGAAATTCTATAGTGTTCCGAGTTAAAAAGGTGAGAGACTCTTCTAAACTCGTGATTTTCTTATCTGAAGGGGTCTGAAACTGTGTTGGTCCTGAAGGATTCTTAGCATAGCTAAAACCTCGGGGAATAACTTGAGAGTTACTAGACTGACCTTGATTCTTGCCCTTAGTCCAAGAAAGGTTTGGATGGTTTCTCCAACCAGGGTTATAGGTTTCTAAATATGGGTCAAACTTATGATGGTTCTCAATCTAGCATTATTATAAAAAGCATGGGTTTGCTCTTCGGTAGTCTGTCCTTCCCAAAAAGGCTCTACTCTACCACTAGTTTGACTCAATTCTAAAACTTCTAACCTTTTTGCTATAGCTGCTATTTTGGCATCAGATTCGAAGTTTCCTTCTACCCTATTAATGTTTCCTCTACTTAGAATAATTTTTTATTGGGCTCCCTACTATTTTCCCATTGCTGGGTCTTTTCGGCGATTTCATTCAAAAATGTCATCGCCTGATCAACATCTTTATTCTCAAACCCACCTGTGCATAAAGATTCAACCATGGTTGTTATTGAATAATCTAAACCCTCGTAAAGGATATGAACTAGCCTAACCTTCTCTAAACCATGATGAGGACATTGGGATATCAAATCATTAAACCTTTCAAAATACCTATATAGAGATTCTCCCTCTTGTTGAGCAAAAGTACATATCTGCGTCTTAATAGACGATGTTTTGGGCCTGGGGAAAAACTTTTGTAAAAAGGTAGATGTAAGTTGGTCATAGGTTTCAATTGACTCAGAAGGCAAACTATACAGCAAAGATTTGGCCTTATCTTTTAGGGAAAAGGGGAATAACCTAAGTTTCAAAGCATCATCATCTAGGTTTTTAATTTTCAAAGTACAAATTTCCTCAAATTCCCTAACATGAAAATAGGGATTTTCATTCTTTTTCCCTAAAAGATTGGGAGCATCTGTATTAGTCCCAGGTTTAAGTTCATACATGATGGACGAGAGGTCCTAGTTGGGTTCAACAAAGCTTTCAAAGTTGCAATTTCTAGCACTACCAAAGGACTAGGAATACTTTCTTCACTAAGTGTCAAGTTTTCAAAGCTGAAGTTTCCAAAAACAGGGCTCTCAAAAGAAGAGTCTTCGAGCTCCCCGCTTCCACAAGGAGAACTACTAGGTTTTTCACTAATCAAACGACCTAGAGTGTCTCTTTTCCAAGACCGTTCTCTAATGACCTCGGGCATACACTAGAAAAAACAAAAAGAAGAAAAAAAACCTAAAAGGAAGGGAAGTTCTATGCAAACACATACAAGGCTGACTCCACCAAAGCAAACCTACTGATTTCTAGCAAACAACAAGCATGGTGGCTCCCTTAGATTGTTTCTAAACCAACTTCTACTCTTCCAAAAGGCAACTAGGTACAATTTTAGCAAACCTCGTAGGACGATCCGAATAAATTAAGTCGAAGAGAAGCAGGAGAATCTCAGAGGATCTTTGATACCCCCACCTCTTTGGCAACGCTTCCCTGGGTTACAAGGCGTCTCTAATCGACTTCCAGTAATCTTCCTGAATCTCAGAGGATCCTATAAGCTCGTTACCTTATTGGTCTCGTTCTAGTCAAATTTTAAGCTTGGGTTCGCGTTTGGTATCATTTTCCTAAAGCGGGCAAGAAGAGAACGGTGATGAAATCCGAACCCTTATCTTGTATGGTCAGGCCTTTCCCTTTACTAGGAAATTAAACCGTTTTCAGTCCTCAACATATAAGCATACGAAGGAAGACACTAAACCCGCTGACAGGGGATTCGCGGGTGTTTAGACAAACTTACCTCCCATTCCAGACGGGGGATGAACCGTTGTAGTCGACTCGGGCCACCGACTCCTATGTCAGTGTACGAACCCGAGGGGCCGAGGCAATATCGTAATTGTCGTCCTTCCCTGTGCAGTTTTATATTTAGTTACCCTTCCTTAGGGTTTAAAAATAAAGTAATGTCCAAAAGTCCAAAGTCCAGTGTCTAAAAAGGAAAGTGCAGAATAAAAATAAAATTACAAAAATAAAAGATTCCTAATACAATTTATAAAGAGAAAATCTTTAAAAAAAAAAAAAAATCTATAAAAAAAAATAATGTCTTTTTTTTTCTCGCTCTTTTAGCTTTGTCTTTTTGACACCAAATTCTTTAATTGACCACCAAAAGCTTTGGCAACTCCTTTTTTCTTTCGCTCCAAAATTCAAAATCTGTAGTGAAAAGACAAATACCCAAAAACGTAAAATAGAAAAAATAAAAATAATAAAAATAGATACCTAAAAATAAATCTAAAAACTCTAACCTGAAGACAAGTCCGCGTCGGCGGCGCCAAAATTTGATTTGGTTTTGTACAAGTGGTAAGTAATTTGATTCGTTCAAGACTTGTAGAGATTGTGATTTTTAGACTTTAGAACTCAAAATATAGCAAACTCGAAAAAAAAGGTGATGTGATTATTATGGAGAGACTGGGGCTAAGGATTTCACTATTTACCAATTCCAAAGTGATACTAATTATAACCATGCAATTTCACACGTTCAATTTGATTCTCAACTACTGCAAAAGTAGATTTTTAGAAATAACAAATGTTAATCTAAAGCATAGGACATCAAAACCCTAGGATAAGCATGTTCCATCAATAGAAAATACAATTGTTTAACAAAAATCATAAAATCTATTTTCAATCTAGGCAAATAATCATAAATAAAAATTGCACAAATTAAATAATTAGGGATTACCACTTTTTCATTGGCAAGATAGCTTCCTCCGTCGCCCCAAGGTTAGGTTTTAGCTCATCATTGTGTAAACTTGCCCAAAATATTGTGTCTAACACTTAGATTGTAAGCAAACCCTGATTTGAAAGACTATATAAGGGAGAAATCTAGCAAGCGGAAAACCTAATCCCGACACTTTCATGTGTCCTAGTTGCGACTAGAGTCGATTCTCCTTTAACCTAGGTTTTTCCAAAACTATATTATGTTAACGACTTGAAGACCTCATTTGGGATTCGTGAAGCTAGATCCAACTATTTTCTCTGTAGTTGCGTATTCTGATCTTGCTTTTTCTATCGTATTGAGTACTATCTTCTCTAAGATTTGCTGGAGATTTATCTCCGATAGGTAAGATATAAAAAGTAATCACAAAGCTCTTCGTCTCATTCTTTGGGATCCCGCAATAACTTCTTCTACTACCATATAGTTAAGTTATTGTGAGGTGATTGATATTTCTAGGTTGCTCTTCGAGAGTATAAGACCGGATTATCAATTGGTTCCTGTTCACCTTGATTTATCAAAAAATGGAACAAGAACTTTGTAGGTATTTTTGTGAGTGACAGATTTATCTACCAGAATAGACTTATCTGTGGGAGACTGATTTGTTTATAAGTCTTCAAATTTGGGTCGTAGTAACTCCTAGTTGTGGGTGAGATCAGCTAAGGGAATCAAGTGCGCAGAATCGGGCGTGATTCTAGAGGCATAAGGAACACGACTGTACCTTAATCGGTGTGAGACTTGGCTAGGGCTTAACTACATTCCAGTCCGAAGTTAAATTGTAGTAGGCTAGTGTCTGTAGCGGCTTAATACAGTGTGGTATTCAAATCTGGACTAGGTCCCGGGGTTTTTCTACATTTGCGGTTTCCTCGTTAACAAAATTTCTGGCGTCTGTGCTATTTATTTTCCGCATTATATTTTTATATAATTGAAATATCACAGGTTTTGCGTAGTTCAATCATTTGGTAAATCCGACCTTTGGTTGCTGGATATAAATTGATTGACACTTGGACATTGGTCTTTGGTACCGTTCAAGTTATTTCTCTTATCAATCAGGCTCATAGATTTCTATCTATTTGATTTGCTGATTGATTTGAGAAAAATAGATATAACTCTTTGATATCTTTCTTGGTTGAGCTCGCTTTATAAACTGGTGCTCTCAGAATAATATTGGAGTTAGTCCATACAGATTTCCGAATGAAATATTGGGTGTGGTTGTTATACCCCCGCTTTTTCAATTGGTGTCAGAGTAGGAAAACACGCTAAGACCTCATAAGTCTGTGTTTGTAGCAATTTGACTTTATGGACAGAAAAGTCTCTATAAACGCTTCACCAGGTTTGATCTACCCAACTCCGAGTGTGTTCTAGAAACCATCGATGAGGTTGAGTGTCTTGATCTAGAGAAAATCATCGAAAATCTTTGTCGAGAAAAATAGCGACTGATAAGGAAAATTTATGGTCTTCATTGCAAAATTTATATCAAAAACTCTGATCTTCGAGAATGCTCTGAAGAGGTAGTTAATCTCCAGAAGAAGTTGGATGAACAAATCCGGATCAATTCTGATCTTGTAGCAGAAAATGCAAAAAATAAGGATTTGAAGTCTGTCAAAAAATCTTCAATAGAATTGAAAAACTCCCTTGATCCTTCCTTGAAGGATTATCGCAAGTCAGGAGATAAGCGAGGTTTAGGCTTTGTGAAACCTGATGTGACTCAGAAATTCTCAGATGAGTTTAAAGATGTTGGTACATGTATGTTTTGTTGTTCCTGTGATCATTTTCAACATACATGTATGCCTTTCAAGAGAAGTTTAAAGGTTGCTAGTGATCTTGACAAGAAAGCTGAACAACTGTTTACTGCTCTAAAAAGGTGTACACAACTAACAAGAAAACCCAAATGAGATAGTAGTGTTAGTATGGGAGCTTTTGCTCTAAAATCAACATCGCCCTTTTAATGGTTCCTTGATAGTGGATGTAGCCGGCATATGACTGGAGATCTTTCTTGGTTTGTGAACTCGAGCGATTTTGAAGGAGGTCCAGTAACATTCGGAGATGGGAGTTGTTGCTACATAAGGAAAAAAGGGAACGATCAAACTACTAGGCGTTCATGAAATCCATGATATCGTATACGTTTAAGGTATGACTGCTAATATTCTTTTTGTTAGTAAAATTTGTGACAAAGGCCATAAAGTTGTCTTCAATGCAAATGGATGTGACATTGTAGACAAGACTGGAAAAGTGATTTTTCAGGGAACTCGTGGTAAAAATAACTGTTATCTCCTGGATACTCAATTTAATAATTGTTACAATTTGACTAAGGTGGAACCTACACATCTTTGGCATGAGCGTTTTGGTCACATCAATTACCGCCTTCTAACTAAGATCATTAATAAAGAACTTGTTAGAGGTGTTCCCAAAATCAATGCTAAGATTGATGGTGTATGTGGTGCCTGTCAAAAGGGTAAACAAACAAAAGTTACACATAAATCATATCGAGATATTCTCACTAAAGCTCAACTTGATTTAATTCATATGGATCTCTTCGGTCCTATTAAATAACCTACTGTTGCTGGGAATAAGTATGCTTTAGTTATGGTAGATGATTACACCAGATTCACGTGGGTAAAAAATTTAGCTCATAAGAATGAAACCCTTGGTGAATTCAAGATTATTGTTAATAGAATCCAGAACGAACAGGGTCGGAAGCTAAAGAAAATTAGAAGCGACCGTGGAATTGAATTCAAGGGCACCAAGGTGTTTGAATTTTGTGATAAACTGGGGATTATTCAACAATACTCGCCACCGATTACTCCACAAGCCAATGGAGTTGCAGAAAGGAAGAATAGGAACATTTAGGATATGGCAAGGGTAATGCTCCATAACAAAAACTTACCGTTAAAGTTTTTGGGAGAAGCTGTTTTCACAGCAT
The DNA here is from genome assembly GCA_023531105.1 of Papaver atlanticum. Taxonomy (NCBI): domain Eukaryota; kingdom Viridiplantae; phylum Streptophyta; class Magnoliopsida; order Ranunculales; family Papaveraceae; genus Papaver; species Papaver atlanticum. Next base: position 6,125,612 of record JAJJMB010007130.1, read on the forward strand.
GTTATTTGATCAGGCATGTCTATCTACGGTCCAAGACCCTAAATACTCCTTATAAGTTGTGGTATGGTAAGAAGCCCAACTTACACTATCTCAGAGTGTTTGGCAGTAAGTGCTACATTCTAAAAGATCAAGAACAGAAAGGGAAATTTGATTCCAAAAGTGATGAACGGATTTTTCTTGGCTATGCATCTGACAGTCATGATTTTTGAGTATACAATCTCAGAACCCATGTTATGATGGAATTAGCAAATGTTATCATTGACGATCTGAGCGACTTCCGTCATGATGACTCTCCTGTTGAATTGCCTCCAACAGAGACAATTGAGAAAATCAAAGAAATCCCAGAATCTGTAGAAGTTGTTCCGTCGTTTCTAGCGACGAGGAGAAAACCCCTAGTCGGGGTATTCCTGTGGAACAAGAACGTGCTCCTCCCAGGCACCTCTGGGTTCAAAGGAATCATGATACTAACAGTATTACTGGAGGAAAAGTAACTACAGCTAAGACGAGAGGACAACTTCAAAACATTTGCAATTTTGGATGTTATCTATCGCAAGTAGCACCAAAAAACATTGATGAAGCTCCTAGAGATCCCTTATGGGTGAATGCAATGCATGAAGAGTTAAATCAATTCCAAATACAAGATGTATGAGAACTCGTACCTTGTCAATGTAAATATTGTTGGTACTAAATGGATATTCAAGAATAAGTCAGATAAATTTGGCACAATTGTCAGAAACAAAGCTAGACTTGTCGCTCAGGGATACTAACAGATTGAAGGTATCAATTTTAATGAGACCTTTGCTCCTGTAGCACGCCTTGAGTCCATTAGATTACTATTAGCTCATGCTTGTTTTCTCAAGATTAAGCTATTTCAAATGGACGTATGGATTTGAAAGTTCAGAATTTCCAGATCATGTCTTTAGGCTTAGCAAGGCATGATATGGATTAAAACAAGCACTGCGTGCCTGGTTCGAAAAACTAACCACTTCTCTTCTTAGGAAAGGTTTTTCGAGAGGTGGAGCTAATAAAACATTGTTTACCAAATAGAGTGGGAAGGATGTTGTTATTTCTCAAGTATACGTAGATGATATCATCTATGGATCAACCTCTGAAAAATTTGCAAAAGATTTTCAAGTCTCTCTTGGAAGGGAATTTGAGATGAGCAATGTTGGTGAATTAAAATTCTTTTTAGGATTACAGATTCAACAACACTAGGATGAAATTTACTTAACTCAATAAAAATATGCCAGGGATCTTGTAAAAAGCTTCGGTCTTGAGAAGTCTACTCCAAAAATTACTCTTATACCCATTACTGGTAAGCTGCATAGAGATGAGAAAGGTATCAATGTGGATCAAAAACTTTATCGATCAATCATTGGAAGTCTTTTATATCTTACAGCTACGAAACTTGATATTGATTTTAGTGTTGGTTACTATGTTAGATTTTAGGAAAATCCAAAGGAATCTCGTCTTTCAGCTGCAAAAAGGATCATGGGATACATTCAACATACTATTGGTTATGGTCTATCTTATACTTTTGATACTAATATTGATCTTATTGCTTATTCAGATGCTGATCGGGAAGGATATGTGGAAGACAGAAAGAGTACATCCAGGGGGTTTTACTATGTTGTGTTGAATATTGTGGCATGGCATAGCAAGAAACAAAACTCACAATCCTTTTCAACATGCGAAGCAGAATATATTGTCGCAGGTTCATGTTGTACTCAACTTCTATGGATGAAACAAATGCTTGCTAATTATGGAATTGGCACCGGTGTAATGAAGATCTTCTGTGATAACTCAAGTGTGATTCGCATCACTGAGAATCCTGTTGAGCACTCAAGAACTAAGCACATCGACATAAGGTATCATTTTATTAGAGACCTATATGAATGGTATCATTAACTTGGAATTTGTGCCATCCAAACAACAATTGGCTGATATTCTCACCAAACCTCTAGATACTGCAACGTTTCAACACTTACGGAAGTCTATTGGTGTTGTTTTGGTTCATTAGATTTCTATCCTCTTTACTTCCCCTGAACTTATTTACATCTTTTGGGCAATAAAAGCTTGAAGTTCCAGTGTAGTGTTGTTTCAATTCCACATTTGTTTCTAGTAGTTGTATGTTGTTTCTGTTAGGTATCAAAATGTCCAAAGAAATCCTTATTTTCTTGCAAAAGTAAGGTCGCTCTTGTTGTTATTTCGGGAATGACATTTTATGGGGGAGAGTTCTTAGTTGAACTTGTGCTTAATTGCCAAATATTTGTGGGGAGTGCGGCCGTGGAATATCATAGGAGTAATCTTGTATCTTTATAAACTCCTTGATGAATACACTAAGTTTCGACTATATGAAATCATCGAAACAAAGTTGATATGTTCTCTTTAAGTCATGAATTATCTCTTTAAGAATTTCATTATGATCCCGTAGTTTTCGTACCTTTGCTAATTTATATTTAACAAAAAGGGGGAGAATTATTTGGTAGTTCACACTACATACATATGGTTTACGGATCATTATGTAAGGGGAGTGGTTTTCATTGTGTGATGAAATATTTACTAAGGTGGAGTGATACATATCACCATAGTATTATTGTCAAAGTTGTGATACAATTGGACTTTGATGCTGTGTAATAATACTATGACACTGTATAACAAAAATTGAGAACAACTATTTCTTATTGTTATGGCTACGGATCTTCAACAACAATGATGCTGAGTTGAACACGTTCAGAATAACTGAAGTACTTGGAGTGGTGAAGAATTCAAAGAATGTTGAAGAACCAAGGAAATCAAGCATGTTGGATGAGAAGCTACAAAGTTTATTTATTTTGTAATCCATATGTATTGATAGTTTTGTCACTAAAATTGACAAAGGGGGAGATTGTTGGAGCATTGCTCGGTCGAAATCGCAAGCATTGCTATCTCAAGCTTGTTTGTCAAGTTTAGTTGATCAAAACCATAAGTCTTGATTTCTAGTCTACTTATAGCTATGTCTCGGATTAGGATAGAATGTGTAGTTGAGCTTTAGACTTCACGGCGTTCATCGATTGAAGACGAAGATCTACTGAGGAGATCTTGGAGGAACTTCATCAACAAAAGGTATGTGGAGACTAAAACTTATCTATCACTCAGAAGTCTATTCTATTCTATCTCCTAATGAGACTAAGTCGTATAGCTATATAGACTTTTATATTATACACATTTGATATTTTGAGCTGAGTTTAACTCGCTTATATATTTCTCGAAATATGTGTTGGAAGCTTTTTGCTTTAGCTATGTTCATCATTATTCTTGACAAGTTTAGTTGGAAACAATTTATTTGTTGGAAACTAAATAATAAGTCAAAAGATGATCATGTGGAAATTGCCTTAAAACATCTTATATGATTTATGTGAGACAATCATTTGATATCGACATTAGAAAGTTTCGTATTGATCATTCGATCACTTGAAAATTACTTATAAGCTAATAGTTTGTGTGAGACAGCTATTGTCCTATTTTAAGGATGTTTCAATGATTTAAATGGGAGTTTAGAACAAAAACCTTTGTATGGATACAACACAGTATGCATACTGTTAAAGCACTGCTCGGTCGAACTCGCAAGCGTTGCTATCTCAAGCTTGTTGTCAAGTTTAGTTGCCAAAACTATAAGTCTTGATTTCTAGTCTACTTATAGCTAAGTCTCGGATTAGGATAGTAAGTGTAATTGATCATTAGACTTCACGGCATTCATCGATTGAAGATGAAGAACTACTAAGGGGGGCTTGTGGAACTTTATCAACAAAAGGTATGTGGAGACTTGAACTCATCTATCACTCAAAAGTCTATCTACCACATCTCCTATTTGAGTCGTATAGCTATACAGACTTCGATTATACACATTTGATATTTCGAGCTGAGTTTAACTCGCATACATATTTCTCGAAATATGTGTTGGTAAGCTTTCGCTTTAACCAATTTCATCTTATATTCTTGATGAAAATCAAAATATGATTACGTGAAAATCGCCTTGTAACATTTTACATGATTTGTGTGAGACAGTCATTTGATGTAGACAAAGAATGTTTCGTATTGATCATTCGATCACTTGAAAATTTCTTCGAAGCTAATAGTTTGTGTGAAACAACTATTGTCATCTTTTAAGAATGATTTAATGATTGAAATGGGAGTTTAGAACAAATAACAATGATTGGATATAGTGCAGTATGCGTACTTGCATATGTGTTGTCCAAGTCCGGGAACCATGGTATGCATACCCGTATGTGTACTGGTTGGTTATGGAAGTCCGGGAACTTAGTATGCATACCGGTATGCGTAGTTCCATGAGTTTCAAGTTCCGGAAATTCAACTGAGTTTTGGAAGGTATGCGTACCCGTTCGCATACTGGCGAACCCAAACTTGGTCCGGCCACTTAGGTATGCATACCCGTTCGTATACTTGAGTAGGTTATGTTCTAAAATCAGTTTGTTCATGAACTAATACATTTATATAATAAGGAATGCAATCTTTTTCAAACCGTGGCTATAATGTTCATGAATTGATTCGAGTGAATCAAAATCGATTTTTCTTTAATTGTGTCTTGTATACTTCTATGAGAATATAAACAATTGAACAACTCTAGAACTAGTTTCATTTGAGTCATTTGAACTAGTTATGGTTAAGATGAATATGGTTAATATGAAAGTGTTCATATGGCTAACTTCGGTTAACTATTGTTGAGCCAACAAGGTGTACACGTTTAGGTACGGTTACTCATATCTAAATGAAGTCACTTTTCATTTGTGTGTAATAAGCTAAGTTCGATCTAACGGTTGAAAGATATTAGCTTGAGTCTAATCAGGTTTTTATCTAACGGTGAATATTGAATGCTTTGTTACCAAGGTAACATTGATTGCAAACCCTGATTTGAAGACTATATAAAGGAGAACTCTAGCAACTGGGAAACCTAATCCCCACACCTAATGTGTGATACTAGTTGCGACTAGAGTCGATTCTCCTTAAACCTTAGGTTTTTCACGAAACACTGTAGGTTAACAACTTGACAACTTCATTGGGATTGTGAAGCCAGACCCAACTATTTTCTATGTAGTTGCGTGTTCTGATCTTGCTGTTTTCTATCGTATTGAGTACTATCTTCTCTAAGATTTGCTCGAGATTTATTTTTCGATAGGCAAGATAAAGAGTAGACACAAACATCTTCGTCTCATCGTCTATGATTCCACAATATCTTGTTCCGCTTTCCATACGATTCATATTATTGTAAGATGATTGATATTTCTAGGCTGTTCTTCGAGAATATAAGTCCGGTATATCAATTGGTTCCTATTTACCTTGATTTATCAAAAGACGGAACAAAAACTTCTAGGTATTTCTTTGGGAGACAGATTTATCTATTCAATAGACTTTTCTATGTGAGACAGATTGGTTTATCAAGTCTTCGACTTTGGGTCGTAGCAACTCTTAGTTGTGGGTGAGATCATCTAAGGGAATCAAGTACGTAGAGTCTTGCTGGGATTCAGAGGCGTAAGGAACATGATTGTACCTTGATCAGTGTGATATTGGTTAGGGCTCAACTACATTCCAGTCCGAAGTGAACTTATAGTAGGCTAGTTCTATAGCGGCTTAATACAATGTGGTGTTCAAATCTGGACTAGGTCCCGGGGTTTTTCTGCATTTGCGGTTTCCTCGTTAACAAAATTTCTGGTGTCTGTGTTATTTCTTTTCCGTATTATATTTTCTATATAATTGAAATATCACAGGTTGTGCGTAAGTTCAATCAATTGTGAATCCGACCTTTGGGTTGTTGATTAAATTGATTGACACTTGGATATTGGAGTTAGTCCATACAGATTGTTGAACTAAATATTGGGTGTGGTTGTTATACCCCCGTGAAAAAGCGGGGGGTCTAACAACCACACCCAATATTTCGCATAGCAATCTGTATGGACTAACTCCAACATACTTTCAAGAGAATCAACTAGACAGTCAGACTCAATCTTTAGAAAAGTATATCCAAGAGTTATATCTCTATTTCTTAATTCAATCTGCAATCAAACAAATAGGAATTTGCGAGCCCGATTGAATATAAGAAATAACTTGGACGGTATCAAAAACCAATATCCAAGTGTCAATCAATTTAATCAACAACCAAAGGTTGGATTCACAATTGATTGAACTTACGCACAACCTGTGATATTTCAATTATATAGAAAATATAATGCGGAAAAGAAATAACACAGACACCAGAAATTTTGTTAACGAGGAAACCGCAAATGCAGAAAAACCCCGGGACCTAGTCCAGATTTGAACACTACACTGTATTAAGCCGCTACAGACACTAACCTACTACAAGTTAACTTTGGACTGGAATGTAGTTGAGCCCTAACCAATCTCACACTATTCAAGGTACAATCGCGTTCCTTACGCCTCTGAATCCCAGCAGGACTCTACGCGCTTGATACCCTTACCTGATCTCACCCACAACTAAGAGTTTCTACGACCCAAAGTAAAAGACTTGATAATCCAATGTGTCTCACACAGAAAAGTCTATTGAATAGATAAATCTGTGTCCCACAGAAATTCCTAGAAGTTTTTGTTTCGTCTTTTGATAAATCAAGGTGAATAGGAACCAATTGATATACCGGACTTATATTCCTGAAGAACAACCTAGAAATAACAATCACCTCACAATAATCTTAATCGTATGGTAGCAAAACAAGATATTGTGGAATCACAAACGATGAGACGAAGATGTTTGTGACTATTTTTTATTTTGCCTATAGGAGAATAAATCTCGAGCAAATCTTAAAGAAGATAGTACTCAATACGATAGAAAACAGTAAGATCAGAACACGTACCTACAGAGAAAATAATTTGGTCTGGCTTCACAATCCCAATGAAGTCTTTAAGTCGTTAACCTATAGGGTTTCGTGAAAAACCTAAGGTTAAAGGAGAATCGACTCTAGTCGTAACTAGTATCACACAGGAGGTGTGGGGATTAGGTTTCCCAGTTGCTAGAGTTCTCCTTTATATAGTCTTGAAATCAGGGTTTGCAATCAATGTTACCTTGGTAACAAAGCATTCAATATTCACCGTTAGATGAAAACCTGATTAGACTCAAGCTAATATCTTTCAACCGTTAGATCGAACTTAGCTTGTTACACACAAATGAAAAGTGACTTCATTTTGCCGTACCTAAACATGTACACCTTGTTGGCTCAACAATAGTTAACCGAAGTTAGCCATATGAACACTTTAATATCAACCATATTCATCTTATCCATAACTAGTTCAAATGACTCAAATGAAACTAGTTCTAGAGTTGTTCAATTGTTTATATTCTCATAGAAGTATACAAGACACAATTGAAGCAAAATCGATTTTGATTCACTCGAATCAATTCATGAACATTATAGCCACGGTTTGCAAAAGATTGCATTTCTTATTATATAAATGTATTAGTTCATGAACAAACCGATTTTAGAACATAACCTACTCAAGTATGCGAACAGGTACGCATACCTAAGTGGTCGGACCAAGTTTGGGTTCGCCAGTATGCGAACGGGTACGCATACCTTCCAAAACTCAGTTGAATTTCTGGAACTTGAAACTACGCATACCAGTATGCATACTAAGTTCCCGGACTTCCATAACCAACCAGTACGCATACGGGTATGCATACCATGGTTCTCGGACTTGGACAACACATATGCAAGTACGCATACTGTTTTATATCCAATCATGGTTATTTGTTCTAAACTCCCATTTCTATCAATGAAACATTCTCGGAAGACGACAATAGCTGTCTCACACAAACTATTAGCTTCAAAGAAATTTTCTAGTGATCGTGTAGATACCAAAAATCTACTGTGCCACGTGGCACAATATTAAAAGTGGAGCAACTTGTTATGTTACAACAACATGCACCACATCTCTCCTTAGGATGCTAAGTTATGAAGTTATCACCATCAACGTGTGGCGCAATGTTAAAGGTGGGAGTAGCAAAGTACGCTACAACGGAGTACACCAAATCACTACCAAGATTGCTTAGTTATTAAGCAATAGGTTGTAGTATAGGCACGTGGGTGTGTCTGTCTGTCAGAAATAGCTGAGCAGTCTGCACAGCTTTTAATACGAAGGCGCAGTCGTCAACCACGTGGGATCAGAGTACGTGGCATCCTTTGATTGGCGAAGGTACGTGGCCAACGAAGGTACAACTTTTACGGAAGATTCACAGTTCACGATGGCACGTGGAGGACGCTAAGGTGGCATCCTATGACTAGTGAAGGTACGTAGCCAACGAAGGTATAATTTGTATGGAGGGTTCACAGTTCACGATGGCACATGGAGGAAGCTAAGGTTGCATTGTCTGATTGGAGATGGTGGGCGGCAAACGAAGGTACTAGATTGACCAAGGACCATCAGATCGATGGAACACAAGACATCAAAGATATCCATGATGCATGTGGAGCTATAAATACCCATCCTCATCTCAAGATAAGGGTGAATTTAGGTTGGTTAGGAATTAGGCAAAATGCTCTCTCTCTCTCTATACTTCTTCTCTTTAAGAGATCCATACTTTCTTCAATGGAGTTCTTCCACCCAAATGTAACAAGATCAATAATAAACTTACTATATTTGCCCATGGACGTAAGTTAGAATTAACCGAACCACGTAATCTCTTATGTGATTTGATAACTTCGTTGCACTTACATTATCTTCTCATCTAGCTATTTACTTTCTGAGTTATCTCTGTTCTCTGAGTTACCTCTGTTTCCTGAGTTATCTGTCCATCTGAGATATCTCTATATTTAGCTTATTTGCTTACTCGTCTCTATTCTACAGACGTACCTTTGTTTTCTTAGCATCTGCTCTTACAAAGTATCTTTACTTACTTAGTATATGATCTTCCGAGAAGATCTCATTTCGAACATACCTTTTATTTACTTAGCATTATCAGTTCAACTGAGACATCCATACTCCTTAGTATTTGATTCTCTGAGTTGTTTACATTACGTAGACTATGGGAAAATTAGTAGTTACAGTTTGGCGCTAGAAACGAGCTGGACCGAAAAGCTCTCGATTTTCGTTATTTTTGCTAGTTCATCATCTTTTTTCTTTAGATCTTCGTTGGAAGATCGGATCTAAGAATAAGAGAGTTGGATCTTACTTTCTAGTAAAAATTTATCATTATTTGACAATTTTTTCGAGTATTAAAACTTGAAAAAAACTTAAAATCTTACGGATCTACAAAAAGTGGTTATGAAACACCATTAAAGACACTTTTCAAAGCTCAAAAAGCTATTATTTTATTGTTATTTGCTTGTTCATGAGCAAATCTTCTATGGATCCGAATACCTTTGTCTTCGAGGGAACCTCAGTAAAAGTTTTGGAGTAAAATCCCTAAGGTTATTTATGAGTTGGGGGTCGTTTTCTTTGGCATACGCCTTCTTTTACTCGGCTTGCAGTACTCTTTGCCGTTTTTGAATCTGAGGTTCATTTAGGAACTAAGTCCCAAACATTGGACAGTTCTATTAAATACGAACTCAGCAAACATATCTTTGTTAAGTTCTATACTAAAGTTTTAATTTTTTAGTTTATTTTTTTATTTCCATAATGGGGCTACTAGGAACGTACCCTACCCCTTTTTCTCTTTACTCTCGGAAAACGGAAATACGAAGGTCAAAATTATGAAACCTTGGAGCGAAAATAAAGCTTATCTTTGGCTCGAGTGTATTTATTTACATTTTCAACAGCCAAAGACAAAAACGAAGACTTTCCTTCGTCCGTACGTACCTAAGTACGAATTGCTAGGGGCAAAGACGAAGGTTATTCTTTGGCTCGAACATGTCCATATACGTTCTCAGCAACCAAAGAAAAATGCGAAGGTGATGTGATTATATGTTGTTGTAAAAAGTGATAAGTAGAGTTCGTTCAACTAGGACTTGTGAAGACTCGATTCTAGACTTATATTCCGATTAACATAGCAAATAAACAAAGATGATATCAATATTACGAGAGACTGGGACTTAGGATTCCACCAAACTTCACAATCAATTGGTTCATACGATGATTCATAACAATACTAGCTCTTTTATAGACTCTATTCCTTTGACAAAAGTAGATTTTATAAAGCATTAGATGTAAATCATAAGCATAGTGCATCAAAAGTTCTTAGACTAAGCATACACTATCAAACAAAATCACAAATAATCAACGAAAATCATAAATCGATTGAAAAGCAATGCAAAAAGTCAAAAGAATCAATTATAATTACCATCAATTGTGAAACATGGCTTCCTCCGTCATCCCAGTGTTGGGGTTTAGCTCCTCATGGTAAAAACATGCTCAAAATATTGATTCATGGCTCAAAAAGTGTTTTTATTGAAGAGAAATAATAATACAGCGAATCTGCAACGCTTTATAGTCGTTACAGAAGTTACCGTTACAATTGAAGTGCTGTTAATAAATGATAAATGGGTTCTGCTGTTGAAGAACGACACTCGTCTGCGACTGTTCCGTGTGGGTCAATGTTCTTCGTGTTCTTCAGCAGCAGCAGAACCCGGTTTCCCGCACCTTTGATTTCTCGGCTCTGTCGTGTTCTAAACTTTCCCTAACTTTCGACACCCCTTCTATATGACCCAACAAATCTATTTATATCAAAAATACCAATTAAATCTTTCCAAAATCTTCCAAAATCTCTTCTTTTCTCTTCACGGCAAAGTTGCGGCAATTTCTTGTTTCACGCGTTTCTGAGCTTTCCTTTTGATTCCTAACTCTTCCTTAGATAGATTCCAATCTTTGGGAAGGTTTATAGCACTTTAATCTCTCTAAAATTTCCTAAAACAGGTCACACACGTGACTTTCCATATTTTGCTGTTGAGATAAAAATCCGTCGATTGAGCCTAGTTTAATCGATTTCAACACCCATATTAGATTCCTAGACCCATAAGGAGTCTATCCTATGAAAATCAGAGGTTTAGTCGACCTCAAACTCCTTTAAATCACTACCACCAAAACTGCCAGGAATGTTTTTATTTTCCCGCTAAAACAGAATTTGAATTTTGAGAAGAAAGTGACCTCCCCCTATCCAGTCCCGGTCTGTGTTTAGTAGCTGCTTGGAAATGGGTTACCCCTTATCCAAAGTGAGAGTCCGAATAGCAAATGTTCTCCCAGGTGCCTTTAACAACTTTTCGAGCCAATTTCGCCGCAAAAGCTTATTTCTCCGAAAACACCTACAAAGAGATAAAAATCCAAAATAAGTACAAAAATGGGTACTAACAATATACACAATAGAGATGAAAATAGACACATAAATGCGTCTATCAGAAGGCTGCCCTTGACTCGAACGTACCCATATACTTTCTCAAGAGTCAAGGACAATGATAAAGACGAAGGTTATCTTTGGCTCTTCTCAACAGTCAAAGATAAAACGAATGATGCCTTTGGCTCGTACATATCTAAGTACGAGCATCCAAGGGCAGATACGAAGCTTATCTTTGGCTCGAATGTATTTATACACATTCTCAACAGCCAAAACCAATTACGAAGGATGTCCTTGGATCGTACGTATCTAAGTACGAGCATCCAGGGGCAAAGATGGAGCTTATCTTTGGCTCGAATGTATTTATATACATTCTCAACAGCCAAAGACAATTACAAAGATTGCCTTTGACTCGTACATATCTAAGTACGAGCATCCAAGGGAAAATACGAAGCTTATCTTTGGCTCAAATGTATTTATACACATTCTCAACAGCCAAATACAAAAACAAAGGATGTCCTTGGCTCGTACGTATCTAAGTAAACGAATCCAGGGGCGAAAACAAAGCTTATCTTTGGCTCGAATGTATTCATATACATTCTCAACATCCAAAGACAATTATGAAGGCTTCCCTTGTCTCGTACATATCTAAGTACGAGTATACAGGGGAAAAGATGAAGCTTATCTTATGCTCGTGTGTATTCATACACATTCTTAACAGCCAAAGACAATTACGAAGGCTGTCCTTGGATCATACATATCTAAGTACGAGCATCCAGGGGCAAAGATGGAGCTTATCTTTGGCTCGAATGTATTTATATACATTCTCAACAGCCAAAGACAATTACGAAGACTGCCTTTGGCTCGTACATATCTAAGTACGAGCATCCAAGGGAAAATACGAAGCTTATCTTTGGATCGAATGTATTTATACACATTCTCAACAGCCAAAGACAATTATGAAGGCTGTCATTGGATCGTACGTATCTAAGTACGAGCATCCAGGGGAAAAGATGGAGCTTATCTTTGTCTCGAATGTATTTATATACATTCTCAACAGCCAAAGACAATTACGAATACTTCCTTTGGCTCGTACATATCTAAGTACGAGCATCCAAGGGAAAATACGAAGCTTATCTTTGGCTCGGATGTATTTATACACATTCTCAACATCCAAAGACAAAAACGAAGGCTGTCCTTGGCTCGTACGTATCTAAGTAAACGCAGCTAGGGGTTAAAATGAAGATTATCTTTGGCTCGAATGTATTCATCTACATTCTCAACAGCCAAAGACAATTACGAAGGCTGCCCTTGGCTCGTACATATCTAAGTACGAGTATACAGGGGGAAAGATGGAGATTATCTTTGGCTCATGTGTATTCATACACATTCTTAACATCCAAAGACAATTACGAAGAGTGTCCTTGACTCGTACGTATATAAGTACGCGAATCCAAGATACGAATGTTATTTTTGGCTCAAACGTGTCCATACACGTTCTCAGCAGTCAAAGACTATTACGAAGGCTGCCCTTAGCTTGTACGTATCTAAGTACAAGCATCCAGGGGTAAAGATGGAGCTTATCTTTGGCTCGAATGTATTTATAGACATTCTCAACAGCCAAAGACAATTATGAAGACTGTCCTTGGCTCGTACGTATCTAAGTATGAGCAATTAGGGACAAAGATGAAGCATAAGGACAAAGGTTCAAAATACAACTCGCATGGAAGGACAAAGCTTTGTTCTTCTAAAATTCTTAACCTTATCGCTTTGCGAATTTATGGGGGCAAAGGAATGTCATCGGAAGAAATTACCTACTCAAAGTTTATAGCTTCGTATACTCAGTCAGACGGAGTTCATCAAGCAACATCTCTGTGAGCTACTATAAGTGTGTAGCATCAACATCATCAACAAAGGTCAATCCTCCCAAACCATACCTATAGACAAAGGTGGAGGTCATGCTAATTGGAGTCAAAGACATCAGCAATGGTTGTATTTTACAAATTAAATCTGAATCCGAAGGTATGCAGGATAGCGAAGCCCGTTAAAGGCACACTCACCACTTGCAACCATACATGGGAGCGAAGTCCGTTAAAGGCAGATTCACCACTACCAAGCATGCATGTAAGCGAAGCCTGTTAAAGGCAGACTCACCATTGAAAAGAATGGGTTATTCAATCCAAAGCTACGAATGTACAAGTCAACAAAGCCCGTGTGCGTAGGTGTATGCATACTCAACGAGGCTACAAACCATACCCAGCTACGAGGAGTCACACGAAGACGCATAAGCATATGCAACCTGTCAACCACCACTATTGCGATGCTCCCAGTCTAGAAATGCACGAAGACTGTATACATTTGTATACCCACAAGTGCACAACTCAAATGCAATGAAAAACGAAGTCTGTATGCATATGTATACCCCAACTCTCCAACCTGAGGAACATACGAAGTGCCAAAGACAAATGCAAGGGGCAGTTCGTTGCAAGAAGAAATTCTTCAATACTAAGAAGAAGCAACAATTCAATCCTAGAGGGTACCCTTCGAATACACAGGGTGCCAAAGTAATTTGTATTTCTATGCAGGAACGAAGCCTACAAGATCAACTCACTGCAACCATAACGAAGCCTACAAGGGGCATCTCACTACAAGCAAAGTACCCTGTGGCACCCAAGACGAACATGTAGCTGACAAAGACGAGGAGGAAACCTCAAATTACATGGACGAAGGCTCCATAAATGCAAATACTTTTCCTTTCTTAAGATGCAAGAACCAGCTTTCAAAAGCAAAAGGAGGCAAACATACATCAATCATGGCGCCTCTACAACATCAATTAAAAACAACAAATACATGGTGAAGGTAATACAATTGTAAGGTATGCTTATATACGTAGCAATCAATATAAAGATTGGATTTGGTATATAGCTTTTAATGTGTGTGAAATGAAACAAACATGCAAAAACAAAGGGTTAGAACTGACACCCACCCTCAGAATTGACGACAAAAACGAAGGGTTAGAAATGACACCCACCGTCAGAATTGACGATGAGGCAAGGCACGGCATAACTGCGCATATGCCAATCTCGGATCCTTAGGGAAAATGAATCCCACTAAGAGGCATATAATAAGCAATATATCCCACAAATAGAGATACCTTGTCGAAGTAAAGAAGCCTTCGCACTGAACGCGTAGGGTTACAGGAAAATTATTGCCCACGTAGGGACCCTTGTCGCCACGGTACCTTCTGGCCAAAGGATACTCTGGTAGGAAGTTGAATGTTCCACCGAGGTTAATCATACCTTAGCACCGAGTGATGGCTTGATTGTGCAATAAACTTGACATACTATGTCATGCACGCAAATATTGTGCAACAAAGCAAGAAAAATGTTATAACACGCATTACCAAAAGGTGAAAAATACCAAATGGCGTATGTACGTATTTTATTTATGCAGGTACAACAATACGATGAAAAGCTTAATCAACAATAAAGGTTCCAAAAGGTATACCTCCATTACAAATGAGCGAAATTACAACAACGAAGGTACACCAGGAGACAAATCCATACCAGGCAAGTAAAGAGACATCTTAGAGTCACCTTAGCCGAAAGAAAAACTAAAAGGTAAATAATATACGCCTAAGCAATAAGCTAAAACTCAGCTGCATGCTATGAGGGGATACCTTCTGGCCACGTTATATCTTGCTCGGGTGCCGACTAGTTCAAAATGATAGCAAATATACCTAAGCAGCGAGCGAAGGCTCCGCTTTTAAAAGGGGTGAAAACCATTATCCCAGTCTCAGCTTTCATTAACTAAGGCGTGGACTTCGTAAACAAACACATACATACATACATATATGCATACATATATACACATATACATACATACCCACGTACATGCTTGCATACATACAAACATTCATATATTTGTGTGGTAATATTAGCATCAGAACCCTGTTCAATACTTCAAGGGTACCTCAGCAAATTATTTCGAAGGTACCTCAGTAAATTACTTCGATACTTCAATACTTCGAGGGTACCTCAGTAAAATACTTTGATACTTCTCTACATCGACAAACTACTTCAATACTTCGAGGGTACCTCAGCAAATTACTTCAAGGGTACCTCAGCAAATTATTTTGTAGGTACCTCAGTAAATTACTTCGATACTTCAATACTTCGAGGGTACCTCAGTAAAATACTTCGATACTTCTCTACATCGGAAAAATACTTCAATACTTCAATGGTACCACAACGAGTTTACTTCGATGGTACCTAAGCGAATTATTTTGATACTTCAAAGGTGCCTCAAAAAGTTACCCTGAAGGTATCTCAGCTAACCAAGTCGATACTTCGATGATATCTCAGCGAAATAAATGAAGGAGGATAAGGATTTTTTCTTAAAGATCGTTCTTCGAATAACCCTCAAGAAAAGAGGCAAACTGTAGATACCAAAAATCTACTGTGCCACGTGGCACAATATTGAAGGTGGAGAAACTTGGAATGTTACAACAACATGCACCACATCTTTCCTTATGATGCTAAGTTATGAAGTTATCTCCATCAACGTGTGGCGCAATGTTAAAGGTGGGAGTAGCAAAGTACGCTACAACGGAGTACACCAAATCACTACCAAGATTGCTTAGTTGTTAAGCAATAGGTTGTAGTATAGGCACCTGGGTGTGTCTGTCTGTCAGAGGTAACTGAGCAGTCTGCATAGCTTTTAGTACGAAGGCGCAGTCATCAACCACGTGGGCTCATAGTACGTGGCATCCTCTGACTGGCGAAGGTACGCGGCCAACGAAGGTACAACTTGTACGGAAGATTCACAGTTCACGATGGCACGTGGAGGACGCTAAGGTGGCATCCTCTGACTGGCGAAAGTACGTGGCCAGCGAAGGTACAACTTGTACGGAGGGTTCACAGTTCACGATGGAACATGGAGGAACCTAAGGTAGCATTGTCTGATTGGAGATGGTGGGCGGCCAACGAAGGTACTAGATTGACCAAGGACCATCAGATATCGATGGAACATAAGACATCAAAGATATCCATGATGCATGTGGAGCTATAAATACCCATCCTCATCTCAAGATAAGGGGGAATTTGAGTTGGTTATGAATTAGGGAAAATGCTCTCTCTCTCTATATACTTCTTCTCTTTAAGAGCTCCATACTTTCTTTAATGGAGTTCTTCCACTGATCGTTGTCGTATGCGTCAAAAATAAATTACTTTCTCACTACTCAAGATATATAATATAGCAAGGGCAAGAAAGGATCGTTCCCACAGAGAGGTCTTGGGTTGCCAATATGTTTTGGTTTCCTATATAAAACAATGGGGGGATTTTCTAATTTGTATCAAGTAAACTAAATATAAAAGCAAATAAAGAAAAATAATCAAATCAAGCAAGGAAAGAAAGATATTGGTTAAGGATTTCGTTTTCAGTCACAAACATGTTCTTGTCTTAATAACTAGAATTGATATTTAATCTCTCCTTATCAAAGGCCCTAGGATACCTTGATCGCAATAATATCCCGCTAATTTCCTCTTGTCATCAACAAACACATTAAAAGATGCGAATATGAATTCTATCTAAGAGAACAACCTAACGTATAAAAGCACTAATCAAGTTTAATTCCCTAGATGCATTAAGTTCTATGAAATCGGGCCAATCAAAGCAATCGAACGTGCAAAAGCACTACTCCGATTTAACAAAGGTCATGATTCACTTGTGACTACTAGGATGTATCACTACAAGCAATATTCACAATTATGCTACTTGCAATCAGAAATTTATCACTTTTGCGTATAATAAACTCTAATCTAGTAATAGATATGCATGTGAGTTCTACCAATTTGCAACTTGACAAAACAAACATTCAATCATACATGGCGATATTTCTAGTGAATCATAATCGATAATATTGAGACAAAACTAATATATCAAACAAGAAATCATGTTATGTGAAATCAACTTAATCATTAACCAATAGTAAAAATTAGCTCATGTTCATGGAGTTCATAACAAGAAGGAAAAAAAAGGTTTTCAAGGTTTTAAACCCTAGAACAAAAGTAGAAGCAAAAGATCATTTTTCTCCCCGGTTTAGAGAAAGACTTCTCTTTTTATATCTTTTTTCCAAACTTAGGTCATAGCCTACCATAACCCGTACAGCCGACCTCTTTTGAATTTCAGTCCAAGCCCAGTAACAGTCACAGCCCACTCAGTAATCTCTAGTGGCATTACTTACTAAGCCAGTCAGTTTCGCGGAACCGACAAGCTACTTTACCCTGTTTTAGCTTTACCAGGTCCACGGCATAGCTCAGCTCCTTGCCTGCTTTTTGGCATTCACATTCATTCATTCCCATTACTGACATAACCACCAAGACCATTATCAACCAGCACCAGTCACTGCACATTGCAGTTCAGCTCACCGCCATAGCGCAGCTGAGTCTCCACCATTGAACAGCATCAACATCAGAAGCTAGGCCATCTCCAACTGCTTCCCTGTAATTCCAGCAACGAGCCAATGATCTAACCCTTGTATTTGGAATCGCAGCTGCAACTCATTCAGCTAACATCCCAAAATCCTCAGTCTTGCCTTCTGATTCCACCAATTTCAGTTGCATTGCAACCACTCTGCCTTTAGCACTAATCGTTCTTAGACTGACTTCTCTACCTTCGCTGCCACAGTTCATCACCATACAATCCCCATCAGTTCTTCCCTCTTGCAGTTACAACTCAACTGCAACTTCAGCTTCAGGTCACTCTGCTAACCTCCTCGCATTCATTCACACTCATCAGAACTACCACCAGTTTCTGGCACTCCGCCTGTAACGCCTTAATTCCCTGCACTGCCATATGCAGATCCATCTCAAGCCAACTTTACACTTGCATTTAACTTTCCTTCAACATCCTCCTTCCAACCCCTTTCTGATCTTCTCAAGCACCATTGCTTGCAGCTGCACACATCTCAGTTAAAACCTATCTTCCATATTCCCCATTTCCACGGCTTCAGGACTTCAATCCAGGACCAACACAGCCATTTCATTCTACTCCATCACCTGCACCTCAACCCATTCTAGTCCTCCAGCTGATGGCACAGTTCCATCCCCACAGTTAACTGCATCTTTTCATCACTGCAATCATCATCAGCAAGTCTTCTTTCTTCTTCCATCACAGATTCCTTCATACGAACCCATCTTCTCAACTTAACAGAACTGCAGCTGCAACCAGCCGAACCCATGATTCCATAACACCTCCATTCTTCTCTGTAATCAACAGCAGCCACGGACAGCAGCAACACAAAGACCAGCAGCACAATCACACTCAACATCCTGCCATCATTCCACAATCACCAACCCTACATCATCAGTTTCTTACTGATTCTCCAAAACCCTTCATAGCTGATTTCTGACATCAACAGCATCCACAAACCCAATTAATCTCAGATCAAATCTCAGACCACCATTCTCTCAACAAAACCCATGTCAGATTCCTGAGACACCACCAGTATCTTCATATTCATCACCAACACATTCAACAAACCCATCTAGTTCTTGACAGCAAACCCATATAAACCTTGAGCTCAAATCTAACTGAACCGTACTCCAATCCTTCTTCTCTCTTACCAATTCTTCCATAATTTCCCACAGTCTTCATTACAGATTCATGAAATCAAATCTCAGACACATTAATATGCACAGCCGTTCTCAATCTCTGTTTCTCTGAATTTCAGGTAATGGTAATAATGAAGAGAAATTCGATTTAGGGTTATAACCCAGGGGTGGATTTAGGATTTATCCAGACACCCCACTCATCAGGATAAGGGCCACAACCTGAAATGGCAACCCCTTAGTGATTTTCATTCAACTGTCAATCCTGCGAGACTGACAGTTCAGTTCAATTCCGCAACTCTGATACGCTTCAAAAGCTCGCGGCTTCTTCATATCGGAATGACCTCATTCTTTAACCGTTGGCTTCGTCTTTTCGTCCTCTTCAAGATGAGGAGAAGAAATCCAGGATTTGAGCGAATTCCACTTCTTTTTGCTCAAATGACTCCAAAATACCTGATAAGCTCAAAAGTAATCATAAGACACATAATTTACAAGAAACTAGCAAAGAAAGCATAAACAATTAATATAAATCTAGGTGTTTTACAACACCTATCATCCTCCCAAATGTAACAAGATCAATAATAAACTTACTATCTTTACCCGTGGACGTAGGTTAGAATTAACCGAACCACGTAATCTCGTGTGTGATTTGATAACTTAGTTGCACTTACATTATCTTCTCATCTAGCTATTTACTTTCTGAGTTATCTCTGTTCTCTGAGTTACCTCTGTTTACTGAGTTATCTGTTCATCTGAGATATCTCTATATTTAACTTATTTGCTTACTCGTCTCTGTTCTACAGACGTACCTTTGTTTTCTTAGCATCTGCTCTAACAAAGTATCTTTACTTACTTAGTATATGATCTTCCGAGCAGATCTCATTTCGAACATACCTTTTATTTACTTAGCATTATCAGTTCAACTGAGACATCCATACTCCTTAGTATTGGATTCTCTGAGTTGTTTACATTACGTAGACAATGGGAAAATTAGTAGTCACAGATCGAATGATCAATACGAAACATTCCGAGTCCACATCAAATGACTGTCTCACACAAATCATGTAAGATGTTACAAAGCGATTTTCACATGATCATCTTTTGACTTTCGTCAAGAATATAAGATGAACTTGGTTAAAGCGAAAGCTTACCAACACATATTTCGAGAAATATGTATGCGAGTTAAACTCAGCTCGAAATATCAAATGTGTATAATCGAAGTCTATATAGCTATATGATTTTGTCTCAAATAGGAGATAGAGTAGATAGACTTTTGAGTGATAGATGAGTTCAAGTCTCCACATACCTTTAGTTGATGAAGTTCCACAAGCTCCCCTTAGTAGTTCTTCATCTTCAATCGATGAACGTCGTGAAGTCTAATGCTCAACTACACTTATTACTATCCTAATACGAGACTTAGCTATAAGTAGACTAGAAATCAAGACTTATAGTTTTGGCAACTAAACTTGACAACAAGCTTGAGATAGCAACCCTTGCGAGTTCGACCGAGCAGTGATCTAACACCCCGCTTTTCAATATAGACTTTTACATTATAAACATTTGATATTTCGAATCGAGTTTATCTCGCTTATCTATTTCTCGAAATATGTGTTGGAAGCTTTTAGCTTTAGCTAAGTTCATCGTATTCTTGACGAGTTTAGTTGGAAACAATTTATTTGTTAGAAACTAAATATTAAGTCAAAAGATGATCATGTGAAAATTACCTTGGAACATCTTATATGATTTGTGTGAGACAATCATTTGATGTTGTTGTGATGTCACAACAGATTGAGCAAAAGAATTGATAGAAATATCTTGATTCTCACGAATCAAGCCATCTGGTTCAGAGAACGCAGCCATAAATCGAATTAACGATCAGAAAATGTATTTTCATAAATTGGATAAGAGTTTCATTAAAGATACTAGAGTATATAAAGCTAGGTCACTCTCTCAATATCCGACGGCTAGTAACACTCCAGGTGGGTTAATCTAAATCAACCATTATCCCTAACTGAATACTACTAAGGACAGAAACTATAACTATATGGGCACCCCCTTACTAACTACTACTAGAACACAACCTGGTAGCCCCCACCTCCTACGCTGTGACATTCCACTCTCCTTGAAAACATCCTTGTCCTCAAGGATGAGTGTAAAAGAACCAACATGTGCAGAGCTGTCGCTTGATACATTCAGGAGCATTATAGGACCAGCAGTGTTGTAGTTCCCTCTAACTGCAACAGTGACCACTGTGAAGCCTGTCAAAACTGTAACATGAAGCCTGACAATCAACTGTTCAGTTCCCTGCGACATGTAATGATCAGATAAAGTCGCAGGTCCTCCCTCCAAATCAATCCGCAGGGTTAACTCCCTTGTGCACACCTTATCGTCACAACTTGTGGTCTGATAAGCACCAACACAAACACCACGTGAAGCGCCAGTCATGGTTGCCAAAGGTGGAGCACGAATCTCAATGTCTGCACCCGAAAAATTGATTTTGCAATTCCAGTTTGAGCCAAAACACAAAACTGAAGTAGACCCCATTGGAATGCCCTTGACATTTCCCTCATTTCATGAACCAGTAGGAAGCAATCTGAACTTCCACTGCAAGTAATCCACCCATAGCCATACATAGAGAATCTGAATTACCTTGAGCACGAGTGGAGTTTTCTGAATCCACTTGAGAACTGAAATGGTCCAACTCACACTAGCAGCACTTATGAGATCTGTACAGTATAAATTTGTATTTCCATCTCATGTACTCTACCCGTACCAACTTGTGTAGAATCTTAATTACCACGAGCAATGCCTGAATGCCAACTATATTCTCCTCTTTCAACCCCATGTGGAATCACAGTGAGTGAGAATGGGATTTCCATCATCTTCATATGAGATTCGGTGGAGTCCTGATTCATCCAGGTTGAGTACATAGGAACCGTCACTTGGCTACATCCTGAAGGAAAATTCCAAACACAAAAAGATGTGCGCATACAACTCCAACCTGAGTGCTCAACTGTCAACTTAACTCTCACTTGTAACAGAAACTTCCAAAAGACCTCAGATGTAAAAAATTGATGACGCTCAAAAGGACTAGTTCGCCGAAAATACCATTGAGTTCTAACAATTGTGAGAACTGGGTGCCTAACACGAGCTTGAATAGTGTTATAGAAGTCTAGTGAAGTATTGTGTAAAACAAGTTGAAGCTGCAAGAGAAAGTCAGCATCACCCCAATTCCGTCTCCACATTACACTCCCAACTAATATATCAAGGAAGAGAATTTCAAACTGCGCAATCCTTCTGAACAACACGCTAACGAGCCCAACAACATAATTTGCAGCAATCTGATTATGAATCCCTGCTTTACAGAACCTATTGCTCCACCAACCAGTTGAAAACAACTTATATTTCCACCTTAAGAACTCAATTCTCAATAAGACATTTAGAATTTGAATCACAAGGAGTAAGACCTCTTCCTGTTCATGTATACAAGCGCCAACCTTTAACCATTCACCACAGAGAACTTGTGCAACATTAATTAGATCAGGATAAGCAAATTCCACCAGATACTGATGACACCAATGAGGATATTGGGTGAAATTGCATGTGTATACCTCCAGCAATTGATGGAAGCATGAAGTAAGATGTATATCCCAGTAAAATGTGTGCAAACAAATCAAAGTGGAATGTAAATTCTGCTGCACGACTTTCTCAAGAATGAAAACACTTCCATATACTGCCTTTACAAGCAGGGGAAAGAGCAAAAAGAACCTGATTCTTGAAAGATAAATTTGAGTTGTGGCATGAACTGGGAATATAAGCACTGCAAGAATGTTAAACTTCTTCACAAAAATCTGGAGTTGATCACCTTGTCTATCAACAATAACTATGAGTATTTCCTCATGAAAAACAGTTGCAAAAATAGACAAGAGGATATTGTCTTCTTCCCCATTCAAACTCCATAATGGAATACAACAAGAATAATTAAGATCACCAGCTGGATTCAAGACTTGAAGCAGGTAGGAAGGTACCTTATCTGTTAGCTGAAAGAAAAAAATTTCTGCTCCAAACTTGTTGAAAAACACTGTAGAGCTTGCAAGTTGGTTCAGGAGATGAATACAAGGGTGCATTTGACGTAAATCATGTGAGAAGGCCGTTGAAGTACTGAATGGGTATGGCTGTACACGTTGAACCTTGCGATTGAAAACTGCAAAACAGCGATAACACAAAGTTTTTTCTCTTGTTGCTCTCTTCTTTACATTGAAGCCACTCATGACCTGGAACAACAATTCATTCTGTGTAATGAATTGGTACCCTTGTTGTGAAACAAGCTTATAAACAACTTCAGCTGTGCAATTATCCATTATCATTGGCCCAACAAGAACCATCTCATAAGAAGTATTAGTATCAGCACCAACTGTATAAGTGTTAACAAAATAAGAATACTCGTTAAGACTATCAAACATTTTTCCACGAGCAGATATCCAACCAGCAGAATCTCTGTCACTGCCCAATTTACAAGAGACATTCTCAGGCATATTAACAAACAATTCCTGTGCCTCCCCACGTTTAACCTTCCATGCCAAAACAAGTGTGAAAATTCGATTTCTATCTGGCAATTAAACAAACAGCTTCCTCTAATCAACAATTTCAGCATCATTAACAACACTTGAAGGAACACTCAATTGTATAGATGAAAATTTTGATTTATACCCAAAGCTAAGAGGTAACCGTAGAACCAATTTATCAGCATATTTACCCCTATCGAATAACAAATGAGAATCATCAAGTTTGAAGTGAAAACAAGCCATACATAGAATTTTGTTGATGACTTTAATAACAACCGTTGTCACCACTTTCTCGTACTGAGAATTCTCATCAACGGAAAAATCCTTTTCAGTGACAGGGGAAGGAATTGATTTTACTACGACCATGGTTGAATCTGCTTTTTCGTCGACGAAAAACGATGGAGTCAACGCATCAGAATCAGCAATCAATTCTTCAGCTACAACTATCTCTTCAGTCTTTGTGTCTTCTGTAACCTTAGCTTCTTCCACTGTTGAAGAGTCTTGACCCAATTTAGGTACCGAATATACAATGAAAACCTCTTCCTCCTTCTTCGTAGCTCTCGTAATCCAAGCTTTATTAACGAATTGTTCTTCAAATGGTGGTACTTGAATGGATTGCCAGCGGACCCTTACCTAGGAGATTTCATTCTGTAATCTCCAAAGCTGACGATTTCTACTCCATGAAGATACATCGTTGGATAGATCTATATATTGTATCTGCAGATCAAGGTAATGGTTATAGGCTTCATGTTTTGCCCTAACTAGATACCAATAATGCCGAGATCGATACGAAAAAAAAATTGGATCAATTTGTGCGGAAAGAAATGGCTCTGATGCCAATTGTTGTGATGTCACAACAGATTGAGCAAAAGAATTGATAGAAATATCTTGATTCTCACGAATCAAGCCATCTGGTTCAGAGAACGCAGCCATAAATCGAATTAACGATCAGAAAATGTATTTTCATAAATTGGATAAGAGTTTCATTACAGATACTAGAGTATATAAAGCTAGGTCACTCTCTCAATATCCGACGGATAGTAACACTCCAGGTGGGTTAATCTAAATCAACCATTACCCCTAACTGAATACTACTAAGGACAGACACTATAACTATATGGGCACCCCCTAACTAACTACTACTAGCACACAACCTGGTAGCCCCTACCTCCTACACTGTCACAGATGTCGACTTGGGAAGTTTTATATGGATCGATTAATCACTTGAAAATTACTTGAAGCTAGTGGTATGTGTAAGATTGCCATTGTTATCTTCCAAGGATGTTTCAATGATTAAATGAGAGTTTTAGAACTATCATGTCTGGATATAATACAGGTTGTGCAAGTCTTGTTATGGTTCGGAGCTTGTGCTCGCGTACCCTGTTTGCGAACGACTAGATAAGGCCAAGTCCGGAACTCCTGTTCGCGTACCCTGTTTGCGAACGGCTAGACAAAGCCAAAGTTCGGAACTCTTGTTCACGTACTGAGTTTACGAACATAGTGGTTAAAGTGTGATTTTCATACTCATGAACTCAGGTTCGTTTGCGAACTAAATTCCCTGGTACTTTAATAAAATAAGTGAAAAGACGAGGGTACCCAAATAAACCACAATCTTTTATTTATCCACCTATAAGTCCTCTTACCGAAAATGATCGTCTATGGACAAAGTCGAGACAATGCAACAAATCGGTATTCACACTTTGTGTGATTGTCTATGGATACGAGATCGAGACAATACGACAACAAAAGTGTGATACTTGATAATAGGTTCGGACTTAACCAAACTTTATAGGATCACTATCAAGTATATCAGAGTTTGTGTATTTTACTTTTAATTATAATAAACAAATTATAATTGCGGAAATAGAAAAGTAAAAGACACATCAAAATTTTGTTAACGAGGAAACTGCAAAAGCAGAAAAACCCCGGGACCTAGTTCAGAATTGAAAACTCTCAGAATTATGCCGCTATACAAAATATAAACCAACTTCGTATAGTTGAGACCAAGCAACTACCCCTAGTTTACTTAGTTTCCTCAGTATCGCTGCGCTTCCGACTTCAATGAGTGCACGCACTAGAACAATTCTTTTGGATCGTTTTCCAAACAGTAAAGGAACAAACAATATGTTTGGTAACAACTCTTTCGATTCTTTCAAGATAAAGATATCTTAAGTCATACGCAAAGGCTCTTCCATTTAATCTAATAAACTCCTTTGCCTGGTTAGATCAATTCAATCTCTATTACCTAAGTAATAAGATTCGGATTTGCAACAATCAAAATAGATCTCAAAGAGAATTATTAGTTGATATCGATCTCACGCAAATAATCAATCAAATAAATCTGATTCTAGTTGGATCCCAGCCGATCAAGGTTTGTGCACACCCAAAGATAAGAGAACCAATAAGAAACCTTCTTTGTCTTCAAATCTTCTTTAATCTTCAATAAACACCTGCA
The DNA here is from genome assembly GCA_023531105.1 of Papaver atlanticum. NCBI lineage: Eukaryota > Viridiplantae > Streptophyta > Magnoliopsida > Ranunculales > Papaveraceae > Papaver > Papaver atlanticum. The sequence continues at coordinate 6,151,511 of JAJJMB010007130.1, forward strand.
CAACACCACTTGAATCTCTTGTGATCAATCACACACAGAACGGAGTCTGTTAACAATGGATTATCATAAGATGTCTTTAGATCTACAAAAAGTTCTAAAGATCCCGTCGATACTTCGATCTAGTTGAAGTGAATCTTATATCAGAAGAGAAGATTCTCAAGAATAAACAAACTAGGTGCAATCAAAGTTTCAACAACAGTTAGTCAATCAAATCAATCGAAAACTAATAACACTCCAATTATCTAGTTTCCCACCAACGGTACTCGTGGAGCTTCTTGATCCCACATAAGTCTTTAAACGAGCGGTCGTAAGAGATTTCGCCTAATTAGGGTACTTTTCTCTCCGATTAGACGGCTCCACCAGAAACAACAAAAAGATGAAGTTTGCTTGGCTCTTAGGATAGTTTACTAGAAGTGCAAACTTAGGTATTTATAGACCAAGGATGTTTGGACACCAAGGAATTTCCAAAACCGAAAATATTCTCAAGATATGCAATGAATAGCAAAATTCGATTTTCCTAATTCCAATAAATGTTTGTCCAAAATTTCCGAATACTCTCAATAGAAAATATCCAATTAGTAAATGCACATTACTAATTTTTATTCTCTAGAGATATGCATTTAATTGCTGGTAATTAAAGCATATAAAACCAAAAACCTTAATTAAAAGATTCTCAATTTATTTCGGCACATGATCTCCTTGAGTACTAAGGAATATCTTTGAACAATAAGTTATAAGAGTTACTGTACGTGTTCAAAGTATATTGACATATTTTCACTGTAAATCCTTATTCATATTTACATGGATCTACATTCTTGGAATCGATTATACCACACTTCCAAACAAGTGTAGAATTGGTTCACCTGTATTCCAAGATTACTATGTGATTGATCAAATATATAGTCATATACATGGGTTCAATCGGTTCTACCAATCACTAGGATCAGTTATACCTCAATATGGAAATACTTGTGATCGGTCACACAAGTTACTAGGACCGATTACATCAATTACCATGATCGGTTACATCAATTACCAGGACCGGTTACCATATACTCATGGTATTGCTTGTGATCGGTCACACCAGTTACCAGGATCGGTTACACCAATTACCAGGACCGGTTACACCAATTACAAGGATCGATTACACAACACTCTGTGATCGGTCACACCAATTACTAGGATCGGTCGCACCAATTACAAATATCGATCATACCATCTTATGGTGATTACTTAGGATCGATTACACCAATTAATAAAAACTAGTCATACCAAATCATAAGTCAGGCATTGTGATTAGTTATACCAAGATACATAACAAAGTTATGATCGGTTCTACCATCTCACACATATTTGTAATCCAAAGATTTGCAATGAATAGCCGTACCAATAAGCTTAGTGATTTCCCTTTCGATTCATAAAACAAGTTCATGAATGTACTTCCTTTAAACAAATGTAAAATGTTGTTTCCTAAGGTGAAATCTTCACCATAACCCATTCACATAATCATAACAGTATATACAAGATTATGTCGATGTCATATCTACGAAGTTCAAAAGATAAGCGCGTTATACTTCGTAGTCTAATTCCCTAATACTATGGTCATACAAATATGACCATGTCACATCACTAGAGTATCATACAATATGTATAGTATATACAACTTCACAGTTATGTTTTTAATATAGCACGACTTGAAAGATACGTTAGGAATGGAACAGTTCAAGTCAATATTACTAACCTCTAGAGGAAGGATGATGTTGTTGTAGTTCGCTTCTTCTTCAAATTCTTCAGGTCTTCGAAGTAATACTTGTATGTCTCAACATTCCTAGACTTTCTAGTCTAACTTAAACGAAGTTGACTCTAGTATATAATCAAGCGACTTTAGATGAGTTTTGGGTCACTAAAAAATATGACAACCAATCTTGACATACCAACGCTTGATGGGTTCAACCGAGCTATGCTCTAACAATCTCCCCCTTTGTCAATTTTAGTGACGAAACTCTTTTTACATATGGATAAACAAATTACAAGAATTCATTTTACATACGCTTGATTCCAAATTTCAACAACACAATAACCTGCATATATTCAATCAATAAATGGCGATGTTGAAATTTGAATAACAAAGCTTTTATGTCATAACCCTCAATTCTTAAACCATTAATTAGTTGTTAGCCCGTTTAAGTTTTTTTTTTTTTTTTTTGTATTACTAGCTAGTTGATGGCCCATAAAAGTTGGTTGTGTTTATTCATAATAGGGTTAGTAGATAAATAAACCTAGGTTAAAGTTAGTTGTAGAAAAGAAAAAGAAATAAAAACCTAGTTCTAGTTTTTCCATGAAAAGAGTCAGCAAGGACTATCAGAGGGGAAATCAGGGGAGAACTCTTGAGGATTTGGAGCTCAAGCCAAAGGCAAGTTTGTTCTTGCTTTATCAATTCTTATTATTAAGTATTGAGTTTCGATTTTTTGGATACAGGTTAACCTATTGAGTTTAAATCCATAGTTTTGGTTTTGAGATTGATTCTTTTCTGAAATCTGAGTACCAGGCAATGTTTGCATCTTAGAATGAATTTGAACCATTATAAATTATTTAATTTTGGATATATTTTTCGTAACTAGTTCATCGATAGTCACCAAAATTTCATGACGATCAGATAAGTTAAGGTACCCAAAACGACTATGTTTCGGATACTTTAGGTACAGAATTTTGCTAGAATGGGAGTAGGTTGGATACCTATAGATTAGAAGTTTGGCTTCATAGAATTACCTGAATTTTTGATATGATAAACCCATTTATATTATTATGTTACTGTAAAAATTAAAAGGAATATGATTTTTGGAAGTACCCAAATTAGGCAAAGTTTTCCAGCTGCGACTGTACGTTTTCAGCCTGAACTGTGCATATAAACCCTGTCATATCTTAAGATATAACCGTCACTTTTGTCTCAAATTTTTATTAAGTGTTCCTAATATGGTTTTTGATTTGTGGTAAAATTTTCATCATATTTAGATCAGTATAACACCTGATTTTGACAGCGACAATAGACTGTCTTCACAGGACTTATTCCTGAATTGCTTTTGTACATGGTTGTATCTTGGGTTATGCTTGTATATGATGATCAGTTTGAATGATTTATACAGTTCATATTATGTGTTGATATCTGTAGAGACAAATGGAATGTGTGGGAGCTTATTTAAGAGCTGAATCTTTATTCAAGTTGTTATTATGCACCGAAAGCTAATTCGTGTTGAACTATTTGTTGAGAGGTCAGTCCACAATAGCTATCGCGCTTGTGAGACCTGTAAATTGGGGTTATATTTACTATCGAGGTTGTATTCACAATAGCTATCATGCTTATGATATGAAATTGAGGTTGTCTTTACTATCGGGGTTGTCTTCAAGATAGCTATCATGCTTGTGAGCTGAAATTGAGGTTGTCTTTACTATCGAGGTTGTCTTCACAATAGCTATCATGCTTTTGAGCTAAATGTTTCTTTTGGGTTATCTTTGTGCGTGTTTCCTTGAGTATTAACGACCGAAGGTAAGCGGTAATGTTATGGGGTGTTGTGCTATTTTTGTATAGTTTCGTGGCTCTCTTTGACATAGTTAATCATAATTGTTTTAGACTGGATTTTTAGTACTCTTTTACTTAATAGTAAAATTGATGGTTTAAGAATGAACTTGCAAATCCAAGGCTCCGACCTTGTGTTGATTTTTTTAGTTTCAGGTAGCATAGTAAGTAAGTGATTAATCTTGGAGTTTTCTCAAGTTTCCGCTGCAATATCTGGGAAGAAGTGGGACCCCTTCCTTGATGAAGTTTTCTTATGAATTTGTTTTCCCTTATTTTCAACAATATTATCACATTGTTAAATATTATTTTTTTAATAAGTTTTCTTATCAAAACTTTGTTAAAACATAATTCTTTCGTTAGTGGAATGTGTTAGCCTATTTCATAACTTGTAAATGTGATAAAATTCGTTCTTTTCTATTTTATTTGGAACAAATATTTTTATGAGCTAGTGTGAGCTATGTGAATCTACGTTCATGTAGTGAAACCCTTGAATTACTGATAATAGGGCCGGCCGGACTATTATTATTGATTCGGGTTGTCACATTTTTGGGGGGGGGGGGGGGGGGGGGGGGGGGGGGGGGGGGGGG